>SJYQ01004544.1:343260-364400 GCA_006410935.1 Redunca redunca | reverse complement strand
TTTTCCTATATTCAGGTGAACCAGCCATTGCAAAAAAAAAAAAAAACAGAGAAAAGCCCACCATCAACAGGCTTTCTATTTGGGTGAGCCATGTATTTGATCATTTCCTACTGAAAAATCTGAGTGAGTGCTGTTGTGGACTTTTGACAGGATGAGGGTTTACACTAGAGGGCTCTTATCCCTCCTATGGACTCTATGCACCTTTCCATGTACAGTTTGCTTAGATTTCCATTTCTTACCTCTCCCAACTGCACATGGCTGTATCTGGAAGAAGAACTGGAGTTAAGCTGGCTTCACCTGTAATTACCCAGCCATGTTAAAGTTTACAATGCAATATTAGTGGGGTTTTTTTTGCTTGCTTCAGCAATTAGTTTCAATTAATATTGTTTACCCTCCCCTCCCCACCACTTTGATAATTGTAATCTTTTATTAGAGGAAACTTTTAGAAATTTGCTCCTCTTAGACTTCCCCTTATTTTTGCAATTTTTAATTGTCTAAAGACAAAATAATAGCTGTACAATAAGTTAGAATTTCATCATTTTGATTTGAAATTTTGAAGAGAAAACATAGCACTATTTTTAGAAGTTAACAAAATGGTAATCTTTTTCTTTCTTTCTTTTTTCTTTCTTTTTTTTTTTTTACTATTTCACCAGAACTGCTTACTAAAATCCAGAGTTGAGGACAAAACTTTGCCAAGTATCTGACATTCTGAAGATAGGTAAATTAGGGAGGAAAAAAGAAAGACACTTCTAAATTCATTAGAAGACAGCCAAAAAAATTTTATTACGTTCTACTCTTATCCTTGAGCTTCCTAACCCCAGTCTATATACATTGAAAACTAAATAGGAGAGAGTTGTGAGAGAGAAGGAGTCACAAGAGTCCTGAGGCATTGATTGTGTTCAGAGGAAGAGTCCACAGAGAGTCAGGCGGAAAGAGATCCTGGAGAATCACTCATTATAGCTGAGGATGCCAGTGAATAAAGAAGACTAGCATTCCATTCCTCTATTAGAATACTTCTGCAGCATCAAATTTTCTGATCTTCTCTCTGCATTTATTTGAACTAGAGAGAAAAGAAATAGAGACAGCAGGGCAGTGAAGAGTTCAACCATGTAGCAATCGTCACTTCCATCACTTGGCATGTCTAGTCTGTGGCTCAATTAGATACAAAGAAAGTTAGCCTGACCTTTATCTAAGATTATCACCTGCTGGAAAAATAACCTCAGTAACAAGTAGTTATGGGTACTCTGCTGGGGTATATATGAAAAAGCAGAAGTGAAAAAATCTTGGCAGTAATGAGGATGTCTCCATAGGGCAGCTGAAGAACTCAACCATGCCTTCAATGAAAGTGATAGCATTTGTATGTCTGCTGGCAAGAGAATATCAATGGCCAGTCAGGACTCTCCAGAAGAGCAGAAATAGCAAAGAGAAGACCACAACACCACCTAAGAAAGAGACATTTGTCCTTTTCCACCTTTCATATTCCCTCTTACCAGACTCCAACTTCAAAGAGATATTGATCTAGAAGGGAGAGTGGGAACATGAACGGAGAAGACTGTTCCTCCTTTCTACTTCAAGATGAAGTTCAGGTATTCTTGGGAAGAGGGGAAGAGATGATAATAAAATTGAATATGAGGTAGATGCTTTTAAACTGGGTTCAACCAAAAATAACTTTTAAAATAATGATCAAAGGGTTATAGGATCTATCTGAAATAGCTTTGGGGGATGATAGCGGGTAAGTCTGCATGGTCCATTTGGGACAACAACTGGAGGAAAAGATTAAACAAGTATTATTATGTTCATATCCTGATAGGTTTATCCTATTATGAGGAATAAATGTAGAATAATAATATAACTTCATAAGGCCAAAGAGAAAAGAATATAGATGAATTTGGGTTTTATTAGGAATAATAAGGATGTAGGCAAGGATGTCAAAAGAGGTACTGAAGGATTTTAACAATTTAAAATTGCCAATGAAGAATTTTATGTCATGATTCTTAGAAATCAGCTTTTGGTTGTCATAAATTGAAAAAAGTCTCAGAAATATTTTCATATTCTTTTTTTCAAATGATTGAACATCTCATGTACCAAACACCAGCTAATTCACTGCAACATACCACATCTCCTCCTGTTCTCCTGAAACTTTTTTTCATTCTTCAAGATGTTCAAAAGAAAAAACTTCTCAGGACACTTAGCAAGGGCAAAGAAATCTCTAGGATCGATGATCTTTCATGTGAGAGAAGAAAGAATTTCTAAGCCCTTGCTATGTACTGGATATTTTTATGATCACTGCATAATTTAATCTTTGGTGTATAAGTATTGGTTACCATGTAGGGAATGAACAGATTGAGGCTCAGAATTATTAAGTAACTTGCCCAAGTTCACTCAGCCATATAAATACCAGAGCAGTAATAAGACACCACATTATCTGGTTCCAAATGCTGTGTTTTTTTCCACTACAATCAAGTGGCTTCTCAATGAAATAGCAACATAGAAGTAAACTAAATATGCAGAAGAGGTATCTATAATTTATAATTTGGGGATCAGAGCATTATGGGACCACATTTCTTGTGAGCATTATAGAGAAAATTCCATATAATATGAGGTCGTTTGGGATTTTATCCTTAAGGTATGATTCCGTACTCTGTGTGTATGTTATCACTCAGTCAAGTCTACTCTTTGTGACCCCATGGACTGTAGCCCACCTGGCTCCTCTGCTCATGGAATTCTCCAGGCAAGAATACTNCCGTACTCTGTGTGTATGTTATCACTCAGTCAAGTCTACTCTTTGTGACCCCATGGACTGTAGCCCACCTGGCTCCTCTGTTCATGGAATTCTCCAGGCAAGAATACTAGAGTGGGTTACCATTTCCTTCTCCAAAAATTCCCTACTGAAAACCCATAAAAAATGAGTGCCTGTGTGAAAATGAAAGTGTTAGTCACAAAGTCATGTCCAACTCTTTGCAACCTCATGGACTGCGGCCTGCCAGGCTCCTCTGTTCATGGAATTCTCCAGGTAAGGACTGGGATGCCATTTCCTACTTCAGGGGATCTTCCCAACCCATTGACTGAACCCGAGTCTCCCACATTGTAGGAAGATTCTTTACCCCAAGTACATGTGTAACTAAAATCATATGAGGTAATTTTAATAAAAGCATTTTGAATTATTTAGAGGAAATATAATTATTTTAATGAGAACTTCCATTTACTATAGAATTTTCTAATATAACTGTTATAACCATAATTTTCAAATACTTACAGAAATTAATTTCCTTTGTTGATTATCATATTGCCTAGAAAATTTACAAAATATTGCCTAGAATTTACAAACGTGAAAAAGAAGAAAAAGGCAAAAATAATATTCCCAGGGTAAATATTGCTGTAACTCTCATCACAGAGTAACATACATCATGGTTTTGTATTGAGGGCTCCCCTTGTGGCTCAGCTGGGAAAGAATCTGCCTGCAATGTGGGAGACCTGGGTTTAATCCCTGGGTTGGGAAGATGCCCTGGAGAAGGGAAAGGCTACCCACTCTAGTATTCTGGCCTGGAGAATTCCATGGACTGTATAGTCCACGGGGTGACAAAAAGTCAGAAACAACTCAGTGACTTTCACTTCACTTTGTATTGAGAAGTATCTTTAAGACAAAGTAGTTAGAAAGGCTACATTCTGACCTTTGGTATACACTGATGTTCCCAATTGTTATATGATAGCATAAGAAAATGCTTATACAAGTAATTTTTATTCTTATCTATATACATCCTGGCATTTATAACTTTAATTAGGATGTACCTAATTTCAAACATTTATTTGTCAAGCATTTTTAAGGAAGCTACTCTCAGTTTCTATGAGAAATGAGAAATAAGAACAAATAGAATCGCTACCAGTAGGTGATTAGTATGGAGTAAACCACATGGAATGTATACATAATTTCCGTAATACAGGATTATGTCTGAAAAGTGCAAGAAATAAAAGCAGATACGGAAGTTCAAAGCAGCACTTACTTTCAGCCAAAGGAATCAAGCACGACTTTTTGAAAGAGGCAGCATTTCAATTAGGCTTAAAAATGGACTTTGAAATATATTATATGCCCATTTAGTATTTAAGTGAGGTTAAAATAGTGTTTTCTCTCTTTTGATACATTATATAACTTATTAAATAATTTCTTATTAGTGAGTCATCTGTGTATATCCCTGTAAGGAAAAATACATTTTAAAATATGCTGGATTCAACTTACTCGTATTTTATTTTGAACGTTTGTACACATTTATGTATATTCCAGGAGACTGATGGGGTTTTCTATGTACCATCTTTATCAAATTTGATTATCAGGTTAACATAAATCACGTAACACCCCATCATTTGCCATGCACTGGAAGAATTTATCCTGGGGATCATAGTCCCTTGGAAAATAAGAAATGATCCTGGTAAACACATCCTGCTTTGGACCCATTTTCCTTTAGAAAACTCTTATGGAGTTTTCAGTTTCTTCCATTGCTACAGGTACATCAATAACACTGTTCATGTTTGTTATTTTTTTCTAAGTTCATTGCAGTAATCAATATTCTATAGAAAACTGTCTATTTTATTAAGATTTTAGATTTTGCAATTTCCCTGAGATTTTAGAACTCATTTTCATAGAATTTTAGTTGTCTTCCCCCTTGCAGTCTTTTAACAGACTTTCTGTCTCTGTAACTCTGTTCTTTCTCTAATTTTGTTAATTGAGTCTTTTAAAAAGTTATCTATTTTCACCAGAAGGGCTAGTCCTCTAGATGGCTGAGATTGTAAGGTACAAACATGGGCAGGAAAGGATATGCTAATTGCATTGTAATAAAGACATTAGAGGTGGCAAAAAGAAAAATATTTTAAAAATTAATTTAATTGGAAGGTAATTACTTATAATATTGTCGTGGTTTTTGCCATACATTGACATGAATCAGCCATGGGTGTACATATGTCCCCCATCTCGAACCCCCTCTCCCCTCCCTCCTCATCCCATCCCTCTGGGTTGTCCCAGTGCACTAGCTTTGAGTGCCCTGTTTCATGCATCAAACTTGGACTGGTCATCTATTCACACATGGTAATATACATGTTTCAATGCTACTCTCTCAAATCATCCCACCCTCCCCTTCTCCCATAGAGTCCAAAAGTCTGTTCCTTATATCTATGTCTCTTTTGCTGTCGTGCATATAAGGTCATCATTACCATCTTTCTAAATCCCATATATATGCGTTAGTATACTGTATTGGTGTTTTTCTTTCTGTCTTACTCCACTCTGTATAATAGGCTCCAATTTCACCCACCTCATTAGGACTGATTCAAATGCGTTCTTTTTAATAGCTGAGTAAGAAATGATTCATTGGAAAAGACCCTGATGCTGGGAAAGATTGAAGGCCGGAGGAGAAGCAGATGACAGAGGATGAGATGGTTGGATGGCATCACTGACTCAACGGACATGAGTTTGGGTAAACTCTGGGAGTTGGTGATGGACAGGGAGGCCTGGTGTGCTGCAGTCCATGGGGTTGCAAACAGTCAGACATGACTGAGCGACTGAACTGAGCTGAATATTCCATTGTGTATATATACCACAACTTTCTTATCCATTCTTCTGCTGATGGACATCTAGATTGCTTCCATGTCCTAGCTATTGTAAACAGTGCTCTGTTGAAAAAGAAAAATAGTACTTTTATTAAATGAAATAATTCTTTAGTAGTAAGAGAAAAACAAGATTGGGTTTTCTGTGGATGAGAAATATTGTATGTATTGGTAACATAATAATGTTTTTAATATTCTATTATCCCCATTTAAATAACTATTGTATCTTAATAGGCAAGTATATTTATCAAAGAAAATATCTTCAAATATAGGCAGTATGGACTAAGGCTTATATTTAACCAGAAAAAAGTACACTGAAAATCAAGAAATGTGTTGGCTGGTCATGATACAAGGCTGGGAAAACAGTTTTAAGCATTTTAGCTTCTTCTTGTTCATCCTATACCAATAGGGGATGATCCTGGCCCCATCTTCAGCCTCCAAGGGTATTTTTGACAATGAGTAAGGAAACATACAAAGTATTTTGAATTTTTATAAATGTATGATTAATAAGAAAATGCAAAGTTGTTTAAAAAAATATATTTAAAGACATATCTTTCCTGGCTAACATTAATGTATTTGGATCTTTACCAGAATATTTATCATGTGCTTTAATTTGTTTTTGACCAAGCTAAGTGAAATCAAGGTTATTAAAGAACTGCAGCTTCTCATCTCAAAGCAGCATTGTAATTCCTCCCTTAGGTACAGGGAACTGGCAGTGTTCAACATCAGACTGTCTCCATACTGAAATAGCTAGAGCTGTTTCCCGAGGAAGCCTCCCTTATTTATATTGTTGGCCCTCTCCTCTTCTATCAGCAAGCACAAGTACAATGAGATCCCAGAACAAATGAGCTTATTAAGATCATGCTTAGACATATCGTTTTTCAAATCACACTCTACAAGACAGATATGCTGGCAAAGCTGTAATAAATGTCAAGACTCAAGGCATCCACCATTCTTTTCAGCAGCCGATGGCTTGGCTAGAAAAGCTTTTCATAAATTTTAGTGCACACCTGTCAACTGGCAGGTGTGATAGTCTGCTATCACAGAGCCTGAGCTGTGATTTCTGGGCTGGCAAAGCCGACATCGATTTCAGAGCAATCATGTGCTTTTCTCTGTTTGTGACCAACGAAATCTATGTGATCACACTGAGAATCGGTGCATCTTGGCAGACCCGCCAGTGCTACTCATCACTTAGAGATTATTTTAGATCGGCTGCCATGAAGTGTTATTTCCCATTTGTTAACACAATGGGCTTTCATGACAACAACTGAAATACATTCATTTGTGTATGAGTTTTGTATTTACAGTTACCAAACCCATTCCACCTTTCAAGTACTCTTTTAACCTTTCACAATCAATCTTCTACCTGAAACAACTGCATGCTAATTATGTCACATTTTATGTTGGGGGGGAAAAAAACTTTTATTTTAATAAGGTAAATCTGTGAGTTAGAAATAAACTTTTGATCCAAATCATGTGAACTAAAATTATATGCCATATGCATGCATATACGTGTGTGTGTGTGTGTATGTACATGTGTATGTGTATGTTTAGAAAGTTTCTGAAAGGAAATTCAAACTGTTAATAGTGACCCCACTAAAGATAAAAGGAGATCTGGAGATAGGTAAGTCAAGGATCCTCCATTTTCTTTTCTATATATTATGATAATACTTGGATTTCCATGATAACATATTCATATATTCCTTGTGTAATAAAAAAGTAAATTTTAAAACAGAGAAACCTAAGTATTGATATCAAGAAGAAAATAGGGCCCCAGAGGCCACAGTTAGATCAACAACACCATGTATTTATGGAGTGCTTTCTTATATGTTGTATCGCTAAACCCTCACAGACACTTGGTGGGATGATTAATGAGATACCAGCATTCTCACTTACATAGGTAAAGTCTGAAATTTAATGAGGTTCAGAGACATGGCTAAGTTTTCAGTTAAGTTCCTAGGTGAGGACTAAGAACCTGAGTCTTCCAGCATGATTGACGCTTCCGTTGCCTTAAGCAAGCCCTACTCTCCTCTTCATTTTCTGCTCTGAAAACAACAACAGCAAATATATTCTTACTGTCCTTATGTTTGCTATAAAACTCTTTTTTTCATTTTAAGTACTTCTGACATATATATATATATATATATATATATACATACATACACACACAGTATATATTTCAAGTTATCAATATAGTCACAGTTTTATATTAATCAATATTAATCAAAACAGATCAATCACTTCATAGAATTTCGTAGACATAAACTAGCACAGGAACATGCACAAAAATGTTAATACTAAGCTTTCCACTTGAAAAAATAACTGTAATTATGTTCAGCAAAACTTTTTTTTTTTTTTTCAAAATCATGGCAAGTGTAAGGCCTCTGACTTTTCTAATGGATGCTTGCCATAAATACCATTCAAGAAAATAGCTCCTAAGTGAATATATTAATTTCCATTAATGGCATAGTCCATCAGAATTAATAGCAATTCAGCAGTTGAGCACAGGTACACTTACAAAAAAGTAATCTATTAACCAATAATTACTTAAGACAAAAGTTTCATGTGAAAATTTTAGGAAAATGCTCACCTTCCCACCCCTTCTATATCTCCAAGTCTCTACATCTTTATAGTAAAAAAATAATTTATAATTATTTTCCTTTTCTCAACCCCTTTTGCAAATTATTTAGAGGAAAGAATAGATATCAGGAAAGGGCTCATATTTGTTTTGACACAAAACATAACAAATATGCCAATTTACATGCACAAAGACTGCGTTCACATACTAAAGATTCCCTATATAGCCCATGGAATTCTCCAGGCCAGAATACTGGCATGGGTAGCCATTCCCTTCTTTAGGGGATCTTCCTAACCCAGGGATCGAACCAGGTCTCCTGCATTGCAGGCAGATTCTTTCCCAGCTGAGCCACCAGGGAAGCCCAAAGATTCCCTGGTGACCTACAAACCACACCTGCAGCCTTGGCAAGGAGTCTGGTGATTGCTAACTCTGTTCCTGGCCCTCTGAGGAATTACAGTTGAGGGTGTGGATGAGGGGGAAATGTTTTGGAGGGGGATTCAAAATTTCCAAAGTCAAGGAAGTCAACCACAATGAACCCTCACAACTACCAGATAGCTAGATCTCACATGCTTTATGAAAGCACCATGCTGTTCTTCAGCTCTGTCACTGTTTGAAACTGGCCCCCTTTAAGCTTTCCACAGAAGACCAGGTACAAGCAACTGGCTGACCTCCCTTTGGGGCTGCTACTTGCGCCTCTGAACTGGAAACATCAGCTCTGCTCTCTACCAGGTCATAGGGTACTCTCAGTCCCACATTCACTCTGGCAGATGTTGACCAAAGCTATTATCGATTGAACACAAAGACATGTTACACTCTGTCATTTTGGAAACACAATTGTAAAGGGGAGATCGTAAGCAATGGCCACAAAACAAGGATTGAGAACTATTGTTCCATTCCTTCCCCAGTTGAGCCCACTTCTGCTGCTTGCCCGGTGACTCTTGGGAATGGGCAAGCATTTCCCATGACTACCTGTTGAACTGAAACATCCAGGCCCTGGAGATGACTATGATTTTTACATCCTGTACCTTCTGATGTCCCTAAATCTGCACTAGCAGTTACCCAACTAGGGTCTTCCTGAATGGAAGAGCTACAAGGGTCCTATCTTTTTTTTTTAATGTGAATTTAGAGGCAACACAAATTCATCACATTTAACAAGTGATAGCCATTTGGATATTTGTCTTTATTTCTGACATTTTTATGTCTTCCAATAATTGCTACAATGTATTTTATATGTATGAGGTATATTTTTAACAACTTTACATTGGTTAATTAAATAACTTAATCCTAAAAACAACTCTAAGAAGATACTACTATTATCCATATTTTATAAATGAGCAAATCAAGCCCTAGAGAGACTGGGGAATTTTTAAAGAGCAGATATATGGTAAGTATCATCAGAGATATGGTAAGTCTGGGATCTGAACTGCCATGTGATGCTATTTCATTTCCTAATTTCTCTGCCCACTTGTTCTTCCTCTGCCTGTATTTCCAGGCAGAGGACCAGGACACTCAAAATTTCTAGGTTCCCTAGACATCTTATATAGTTAGCCTCATGTACTGAAAAGTAAACTAACAATTTATCCTGAAACTAAAACCCTTGAGATTTTACCTTACTGTATTTGAAAATCTGAAAGAGTAACTAAAAGCTGGCCTTAATAGCTAAAATATTTTCCCTTAGAATGCTTAGGTGGTATACTCCCAAAGCCAAGCAATTTATTGAGAAGTGTTATAGTTTATAAATTACTTTCTACCTCAGGGTCCTAAGGAAATGGGAGAAGGAACATCTAACCTTGAAATCCCTGCTGACCTTCTTAGCTCCTTGTAAGAAATGTTCTAGTTCTGTGCACATGCAACTTTCCTTTCAATAGCTATTCAAGTTGTCACTTGATGAGGGATTGAGAAGGCTTCTGAATAAAACAGAAAGGACACTTGGACTAATTCCATCCCCAGACAGTGACATTCTATCTCAGATGAAATAAAGCATCAAACGTGTTGGTTTTAGAAAAAGTTTAAAGGAAGCTCTGGCACTTAAATGAATCTACAGCTTGGTTTCCAGCATGAAAGGGATGTTTTAATTAATGTCTTACTTTGATACATTTTGGTTGGGCATTTTCCTCTTTCCTTCTTCTCCCCTGGCACTAGGAGCCCAGCGCTGGTCTGGGTACCAAAAGCACAGAGACAGTGCCTGTGGTATCATCTCTGCTCTCCAGGATTTCAATTGGTTTCTACAACAGTTTCAGCTCTCTGAGACACATCGTTTGCAGGGGCAGATTTATTTTCATATTTTAGGCTGCCAGCTTCCCAAGCTCAAATTTTAAGTCACACTAATTGTTCCATTGTTCTAACTGTCATCCCAGTGGCCTCGGAAACAAATACCTACATCTTGGCCTAAACTGGTGATCAAAAATTGTAAGTAAATGAATGACGCAGTAGAGACTATCAATCCAAAGGAAATGCTCATTAAATGCTGACATGGAAACCATTAACGCTTGATTGGTTGCAGGGAGTGTAATCAGACTCCTGATTAGTTCAAAACTGTGTTCTGCAGGCAGACTATGCAATCCTGAACAAAACGGGGCTTTTCCCAATCTAGCTAGATTCCTATGAGGTCAGGATTTAAAGGAGACATAGGATCTATAAATAGCTTCTCTGCTTCGAGGATCGATAGTTGAGAAATTTAAGCAGACAGTAAATAGCTCAGCTGGTTCATTTCTCTGATGTTCTTGCAATAAAGACTTGGCTGACTGCCTTTTAAAATTTTTGTAGGGCTTTGTTGCATTCAGTGTGATATGAAACGGTAGCTTTTACTGAAGGAAGGTGTGGGGTGATTTTTTTTTTCATTTGTAAAATATAACCACTGTGTTAGTTGTCAAATTGTAAACAAGCTAATGTTTCCCTAGCTGCACTGCTAGAGGTTTTCCTCACACATTAGGTCATCTACTGGCTGCAGTTCTAATATTCTTCACTGAAGGTAGGGCAACTCAACGTACACACAGCTTTATGATCACCCCAAGGCTCTGATTCCATTATTATTTGACCAGGCTGGTGTGAAGAAATAATATAAAAATCTGAGGTACCTTTATAGACAACTAGGTGAGGAAAATGCTATTTAAAAAAGGCAAGAGAAAAGGAAAAACAGAACAAACAGGTGCCACATACTGAGCCCAGTCACATAGTAAATGCTCAGTAAGTGTGCGATTTCATTGTTGACACCGTTACTGACTCTAACAGACCTGTGCTACTACATTATAGACTTTATAAAAATCACTTTTTACAAATATGTGAGATAAGTACTATTGTTGGTTCCATTTACAGATTAAAAAGAACTGAGTCTAAGAAAGACCAAATGATGTAAGTTCACTCAGCTAGTCAGCTATCCAAACAAAATGGAAACTCCAGACTGTTTGATTCCAAAGCAAAACTCTAACCTGGATCAGGCTGTTATTGGCAATGAGATACTAAGTCAGTATAAGTTGTTAGTTTCTTGCATAGCATAGAAAGTCAATTTGCAGTCACTTTGGGGTTAAATAATACACTCAAGAAAATTAAAGATACGAAGGGAACATTTCAAGCATAGATGGGCACAGTAAAGGACAGAATGGTATGGACCTAACAGAAGCAGAAGATATTAAGTATGCTACTGCTAAGTCACTTCAGTTGTGTCCGACTCTGTACAACCGCATAAATGGCAGCCTACCAGGCTCCCCCCCGTCCCTGGGATTCTCCAGGCAAGAACACTGGAGTGGGTTGCCATTTCCTTCTCCAATGCAGGAAAGTGAAAAGTGAAAGTGAAGTCACTCAGTCGTGTCCGACCCTCATCGACCCCATGGACTGCAGCCTTCCAGGCTACTCCATCCATGGGATTTTCCAGGCAAGAGTACTGGAGTGGGTTGCCAAACATTCTATTAAAAATCCAGCAGAAATCCTTTTATCCTACTTTATACAGTAAAGTATTATATTAAGTATAGGTGGCAAGAATACACAGAAGAACTTTACAAAAAGATCTTCATGATCACTCACCTAGAGCCAGACATCCTGGAATGAGAAGTCAAGTGGGCCTTAGGAAGCACCACTATGAACAAAGCTAGTGGAGGTGATTGAACTCCAGTTAAGCTATTTCAAATCCTAAAAGATGATGCTGTGAAAGTGCTGCACTCAATATGCCAGCAAATTTGGAAAACTCAAAAATGGACCCAGGACTGGAAAAGGTCAGTTATCGTTCCAATCCCAAAGAAAGGCAATGCCAAAGAATGTTTAAACTACCGCACAACTGGACTCATCTCACAAAGTAATGCTCAAAATTCTCCAAGCCAGGCTTCAACATTACATGAACCATGAAATTCCAGATGTTCAGGTTGGATTTAGAGAAGGCAGAGAAACCAGAGATCAAATTGCCAACATCCACTGGATCATCGAAAAAGCAAGAAAGTTCCAGAAAAACATTTACTTCTGCTTTATTGACTATGCCAAAGTCTTTGACTTTGTGGATCACAACAAACTGTGGAAAATTCTGAAAGAGATGGCAATACCAGACCACCTGACCTGCCTCCTGAGAAATCTGTATGCAGGTCAGGAAGCAACAGTTAGAACTGGACATGGAACAACAGACTGGTTCCAAATTGGGAAAGGAGTATGTCAAGGGTGTACACTGTCACCCTGCTTATTTAACTTATATGCAGAGTACATTATGAGAAATGTCAGGCTGGATGGAGCACAGGCTGAAATCAAGATTGACAGGAGAAATATCAATAACCTCAGATATGCAGATGACACCACCCTTATGGCAGAAATTGAAGAAGAACTAAAAAGCCTCTTAATGAAAGTGAAAGAGGAGAGTGAAAAAGTTGGCTTAAAGCTCAACATTCAGAAAACTAAGAACATGGCATCCAGTGCCATCACATCATGGCAAATAGATGAGGAAACAGTGGAAACAGTGACAGACATTATTTTTAGGGGCTCCAAAATCACTGTAGATGGTAACTGCAGCCAAGAAATTAAAAGACTCTTGCTCCTTGGAAGAAATGCTATGACCAATCTAGTCAGCCTATTAAAATGCACTTTGTCAACAAAGGTCTGTCTAGTCAAAGCTATGGTTTTGCCTGTAGTCATGTATGGATGTGAGAGTAGGACTATAAAGAAAGCTGAGCACCAAAGAATAGATGCTTTTGAAATGTGGTGTTGGAAAAGACTCTTAAGAGTCTCTTGGACTGCAAGGAGTTCCAACCAGTCCATCCTAAAGGAGATCAGTCCTGAATATTCATTGGAAGGACTGATGCTGAAGCTGAAACTCCAATAGTTTGGCCACCTGATGCAAAGAACTGACTCGTTGGAAAAGACCCTGATGCTGGGAAAGATTGAAGGCAGGAGGAGAAGGGGACAACAGAGTATAAGATGGTTGGATGGCATCACCGACTAGATGACATGAATTTGAGCAAGCTCCAGAAATTGTTGATGGACAGGGAATCCTGGCATGCCTCACTCATGGGGTTGCAAAGAGTTGGACATGACTGAATGACTCAGAGAAGGCAATGGCACCCCACTCCAGTACTCTTGCCTGGAAAATCCCATGGATGGAGGAGCCTGGTGGGCTGCAGTCCATGGGGTCTCGAAGAGTCGGACACGACTGAGCAACTTCACTTTCACTTTTCACCTTCCTGCATTGGAGAAGGAAATGGCAACCCACTCCAGTACTCTTGCTGGAGAATTCCAGGGATGGGGGAGCCTGGTGGGCTGCTGTCTCTGGGGTCGCACAGAGTCGGACACAACTGAAGTGACTTAGCAGCAGCAGCAGAGTGACTAAACTGAACTGAATACACCCAAACCTTACTTGCCTATTGTGGCAGCTCACAATAAAGTAATTGTATGTGTGTGTATATATTTTTTAAATAAAAATGGGGTCACTTTTTATATTACATATGTAATTTTTCTTCTTATAACAGTACTTCAGTGCATTCTTTCAAGTTAGCACATACTGATCAATATATTTTCCTCATAACTTCATTCCACTTCATAGTAGAATAAACTATTTGCATCTGAACATTCCGCTATTAGAGAGCATCCAGGTTGTTTTCAGATTTTACTTTGACAAAAAATGCTACTATAAAGAGTATCTATATGTGTATACAAGATACACACACACACACAGACACACATATACATATATTTTTATTTATTTATATGTGTTTGTGTTTGTGTGTGTGTGTGCATACACATGTAGACAAATACATCTGAGACTGTGTTCCCATTGATTGCTTCCAAATGTAGAATGAGTGGCCAAATAGGTACAATTTTTTCTGAACTATTTAATTACATTTTACATCCACCATAAATGCATGTATGTTTCTCCATTTCTTCTCTATATCTGACTTATTCCTATTTTTGGTTTTTGACAATCTGGTTGTTGAAAAGTGACTTCAATATTGTTTTTATATTTCCTGATTAGTCAAGATACTCCCAGGTGGCTCTGTGATAAAGAATCCTCCTGTCAACGGAGGAGAGGCAGGTTTGATCCCTGGGTCGGGAAAATCCACTGGAGGAGATAATGGCAATCCACTCCAGTATTCTTGCCTAGGGAATCACACGCACAGAGAAGCCTGGTGGGCTACAGTCCATGGGGTCACAAAGAATCTGACTCAACTGACCAACTGAGCACACAAAGATATTCAAGTATAGTTACATTTACTATTTTCTACTAAGTATTCATTAAAAAGTTGTCCCTTTTTCTATTTGGCTGTGTTTTTATTAAGTTGTATGAACTCACAGTGTGGTACTGTTAAGGGCTGTGAAGATCTGAGATTTTGTCCTATTTGCAAGCAAACAATTAGTCTACTGAAGTTTTGTGGATGCTGGAAAAGACACAAGATACCTAGATTGGAGACAAAGGGCACTATTTCTCATATCACAGGAGGCCTCATGAGTGTCAGCATATTTGTGCCAGTTCCCTGCCTCCAAATCCCTTCGGGGTGCCAGATGACGTCTGCACGTACAGTGGGTTGTACTACAGGAAAGAAGCCTGGCCATAAGCATGCCTGTTCTTTGCCCTGGAGGGAGACACTATCTCTATCCTCCAAGGATATATGCTAGTCATACATCTTTGAAAAAATTAGTCCTGAACAAAACACAGTTAATGCCTTGTTCATAAAACTGGGAGAAACACAAAAGACCCAAGGAAAATAGGCTCCCAGCTATTAGTGAAATCAGTCTTTGATCAAATATACTGCACACTTTTTCTCTCAATCACCACCTATAATAGCATTTCTATTTTGTCAATGTCTCTCCTCCTTCCTGTCATCCTTGGTCTGCTATGCATACTATTTTCATGTTAGATTTAAAAGTGTTCTTGTTCACTCACTCAGTTGTGTCCAAAACTTTGCAACCCCATGGACTGCAGCACACCAGGCTTTCATGTCCTTCATCATCTCCCAGAGTTTGCTCACTCATGAATATTGGGTCAGTAATGCCATCCAACCATCTATTCTCTTTTGTCCCCTTCTCTTCCTGCCTGTAATGTTTCCCAGCATCACAGTCTTTTCCAATGACTCATCTCTTTGCATCAGGTGGCCAAAGTATTGGAGATGCAGCTTCACCATCAGTCCTTCCAATGAATATTCAGGGTTGATTTCCTTTAGGATTGACTGGTTGGATCTCCTTGCAGTCAAAGGGAGAAGATTCTCAAGAGTCTTCTCAACACCACAATTCGAAAGCATTAATTCTTTTGCACTTAGCCTTCTTTATGGTCCAACTCTCACATCTATAGATGACTACTGGAAAAACCATAGCTTTGATTATATGGATGTTTGTCAGCAAAGCAATGTCTCTGCTTTTTAATACCCTGTCTAGGTTTGTCATAGCTTTCTTTCAAGGAGCAAACGTCTTTTAATTTCATGGCTACCATTACCATCCACAGTGATTTTGGAGCCCAAGAATATAAAGTCTGTCACTATTTCCCTTGTTTCCCCGTCTATTTGCCATGAAGTGATGGGACTGGATGCCATGATTTTAGTTGGGTTTTTTTAAATATAAATTTATTTATTTTAATTGAAGGTTAATTACTTTACAATATTAAGTCAGCTTTTTCACTCTCCTCTTTCACCTTCATCAAGAGGCTCTTTAGCTCCTCTTCACTTTCTGCCATTAAGGTGGTGTCATCTGCATATTGAAACGATATCCCTAATTTTGGTACAAATTATTGCCTTCTTCCTGGTTTAAATGAAAACAGGTTATTTTCTAATTGCCACTTTATGAAAGCTGCCAATTTACATGTCCGTTATTTCTGGTTTTGTACTGATAAATGTGGAATAAAAGGCATAGAAAGGGAAGCCCGTGTGGACCTTTGCCCCATCAAAATAAAGACTTAAGGTTACTAACTCCTTTCTATCAACTAAATTGCCACAGATTCAAACGATTAGCAATATTAGAATCATGCACAGAAGAAGATATAGATACTGAAGAAGATCAATGTTTTGTGACACTTGAAGTGGTGTTTGAAGCATGAAAACACAAAATTACAAATACAACATCACTCTGGCCTGTACAAATGTTAAGTTCTGAAGTGTAGCCAAGCTTGTTCAGATTCACAGTAAATCTGCTCTGTCTGGTAAAGGATATGAAAAAGAAAGTTGAAGCCAATCACAAGATGAAGCTTTTGCTTTTCTGGGCCATAGGACTGCTTTATAGCTCAGCTAAGTATATAGCTTTGATCCCTCAAGGAAAACTTTCCATAGTCTCTGCCCTTTCTGACCTCATAGTATGGTGAACTTCAGTTCGAGGTGAATGATGTTTTGTGGAGTATATTCACTGGGTACAAAAGTAATCACATCAGATCCAGCAGGATTACCTTAGTACTGGGTGGCAGGGGGGACAGGAGTGGATCCTAACGCAATTTATCCTACAGGTACCTTCCTGTGACCTCTCAACAGTTTGTAAGGGTGCTAAAATCTATGCTAAATGGATTTGGAAGGCAAGCAGAGAGTTTCAAAAGTACCTGAATATACGGAGTGACCTTTAAGAATGTGCATGAAATGAACTGGGATGAAGTATTTTCAGACAACCTTAGTTCTTCTTGTATGTCTTTATGTCTCCATATATAAATATGTGTGTATATATATATATATATCTTTATACAACAGCAATTGGCCTAGCTGTCTCTTTTTCTCTGAGTTGCTCCAGTCACTTGGTTCATGTTTTACAATTAGCTGTAAAACATAAACAATATTGGTTGAATGCCTAGTATGTACATGGTATTCTATAAACCATAAACACATAAAAATTATTACAGTACTCCCAAATGGAAACCCACTTCAGTATTCTTGCCTGGAGAATCCTATGGACAGAGGAACCTGACTGGCTAGGTCCATAGAGTTGCACAGGGTCAGACATGACTAAAGCAACTTAGCATGCATGCCCAAGTTTTATAAAGCTTACAGTCTTCTTATAGAAATAAGGGTTTCCATGGTGGCTCGGTTGGTAAATAATCCACCTGCAATGCGGGAGACCTGGGTTCAACCCCTGGGTTGGGAAGATCTCCTGGAGAAGGGAATGGATACCTACTCCAATATCCTGGCCTGGAGAATTGCATGGACTATATAGTTCATGGGGTCACAAAGAGTCAGACACAACTGAACGACTTTCATTTCACTTCACTTATAGAAATAAAGCCAGTACACAGATATCTCCAGTATCGGTTAGACTATGCCTAGTGGCATGAGAGAGTAATGGACAGTTATTTAAATTTAAAGTAGAAATGTTTCTTAGAGGGAGTAGCATTTAAGATGATACCTGAACAATGAGGTTGCCTCCAATGTAGACACAGGGAAAGTGTCCAGCCAGATTAAAAGGGCAAAGCCCTGGGGAACAGAAACTTGCCAGAAACAGGAAGTAGTCCAACTTTACTTGGAAGATACAGTAAAATTAAAGAGAGTGAGCAAGTGGTGGCATGACAGCACTGAGATCTTTGCACTCCTGCCAAGTGTAAAAACATTAAGGCAATATAGTCAATGGGGAGACATTCTTCAGGAGAACAGACTGAACAGAGAAGTAACGTTGGGAAGTTACCCTGAAAGAAGTATGTAGAATAAGGGAAAGAGATGGGAAAGTACCTTGAGGCCAGGTTAGAACTTCAATAGAGTACACAAAGCATCCTGTTGGGTGTGGAGGTGTGAAAAGGTCACTTTCAGATCTCCTTACAGGATTTGAAGTCATGACAGGAATGGGAGGTCCAGGGAGAAAAAGGATGACAATTTTCTGGGAATCTTGCAGCTTTGAGATCCGAAAGGGCAAATTATTTTATTTGTAGGATGTTATCATGTTGACTTATACATTCTCTCGTTTTTTCTTTACCGTATTGTATTTACCACTGCCCTAGTGCTCTCTCTCCCCGCTTCTTCTGTGACTTCACATGTCAAGTGTGTCTGCCAGCTTACTTAGCTTTGAAAGCTCAGTTCAGTTCAGTTGCTCAGTCGTGTCCAACTCTTTGTGACCCCATGAACCGTAGCACACCAGCCCTCCCTGTCCATCACCAAACTCCCAGAGTCCACCCAAACCCATGTCCATTGAGTCAGTGATGCCATCCAACCATCTGCTGTCCCCTTCTCCTCCTGCCTTCAATCTTTCCCAGCATCAGGGTCTTTTCAAATGAGTCAGCTCTTTGCATCAGGTGGCCAAAGTATTGGAGTTTCAGCTTCAACATTAGTCCTTCCAATGAACACCCAGGACTAATCTCCTTTAGGATGGACTGGTTGGATCTCCCTGCAGTCCAAGGGACTCTTAAGAGTCTTCTCCAACACCACAGTTCAAAAGAAACAATTCTTCGGCAGTCAGCTTTCTTTATAGTAGCAGGTGGATTAAAGCCCCATAAAATCATAGACACTGTACAATTTCACCAAAGCAAAGGAAAGTCAATTAATTTTAAGGGGTATGCAACTTCCTTGAGATATCAAAATAAGGAAGTACAAGTGACAAAACTTGCAAACAAAGTTACCACCAAACTACCTCCGTGTGTGTGTGTGTGTGTGTGTATGTGTGTGTGTGTGTGTGTGTGTGTGTGTGTAAAGAGCACCAAGGGATAGCTCCCCTGAGAGTAAGGGAAAAAGTCACAAATGTGGAGAGAATAATGAGGTGGCTGATATCAGGTGGAGATGCTGTGCAGTATCTTCATGCCCAAAGAGAGTCAAAAGGCTGCAGAATTACTATGAGGTTTGGGAAGATAGCAGGGTATTAAAGACAGAGACCCTGGTAGGGAGCATGGTTTACTGAGGGGTTTCATATCAACTATGAATTTCTTGGTCCCCTACTTTCACTTCCATCTTACTCTTATTGTCATAGTCATTCTTACTTAGAAGTGATGGATTCAACAAGAAAGATAATCTAGCATGAAATAATATTCAATGCCATACCCCAATATGTGCTCAGAAGCTCAGTCATGTCCAACTCTTTTGCAACCCCATGGACTGTAGCCCTCCAGGCTCCTCTGTCCATTAGATTCTCCCATCAAGAATCCTGGATAGGGTTCCATTTGCTCCTCCAGGGGATCTTCCCAACCCAGGGATCAAGTGTGTGTCTCTTACATATTGTGTGTTGACAGGGGGATTCTTTACCACTGTGGCAAGCTCTCATATCCCTATGAAGTACATCTTTTCATGCATTTTCATACCTCTCAGTTCCTTAAGGCAGAATCATGTAATTTTGATTTTGCCTACAAAATATCAACAGATTCAGTTATAATTAGAGATAGAATGTGAGTCAAGAGTTCACAGTAATTTATTTTTGTGCCAGGAATGTAGATCACACACTGAGAAGTAGGTCTACCTGGAATCATTTAGAAAGGACTTAATAAATTTTGCTGCTAAAACTGGCACATTTGTTCAAAATTTCTGTGCCCCTTACCAGATAATGTGGTGGGAATAATCACTTAGGCTAGAAATCAGGATTCTAAGAGTGGTCTCTATATTACTGAGTTTGTGATATCCTGCAGAACTGTTTTGAATATATAGTGTAGCAAGGTAAATATAAATATCCATAAACTAAATCACTGCAGATGGTGATTGCAGCCATGAAATTAAAAGACGCTTACTCCTTGGAAGGAAAGTTATGACCAACCTAGATAGCATATTCAAAGGCAAAGACATTACTTTGCCGACTAAGGTCCATCTAGTCAAGGCTATGGTTTTTCCTGTGGTCATGTATGGATGTGAGAGTTGGACTGTGAAGAAGGCTGAGTGCTGAAGAATTGATGCTTTTGAACTGTGGTGTTGGAGAAGACTCTTGAGAGTCCCTTGAACTGCAAGGAGATCCAACAAGTCCATTCTGAAGGAGATCAGCCCTGGGATTTCTTTGGAAGGAATGATGCTAAAGCTGAAACTCCAGTACTTTGGCCACCTCATGCGAAGATTTGACTCATTGGAAAAGACTCTGATGCTGGGAGGGATTGGGGGCAGGAGGAGAAGGGGACGACCGAGGATGAGATGGCTGGATGGCATCACTGACTCGATGGACGTGAGTCTGACAACTCCAGGAGTTGGTGATGGACAGGGAGGCCTGGCGTGCTGCGATTCATGGGGTCGCAAACAGTCAGATACGACTGAGTGACTGAACTGAACTGAACTGAAAGTGCAGAGGCATATATAAATGAAAACTCTTATACTATTATTACAATATATTTCATAATTTCCTATGGCACTTGAATTCTGGTGTTGGTGAACTTTGGAGAAGGATATTAGAAATGGCTGTAATGCCTGAGGCATCCAGATCTTCTCTATGACCCAGCCCCTATTTACCAACCACACAATGACCATCCAGGGGCCAGAAAGCAGTTTTCCCTCACAGGAAACTAAGTCTGAAAACTGTTAGAAAATATATCCAAATATATCCGGGTTTTATCTGACCTAAAGCTTATAGTTTAATGACCTTTTATAGAAAAAAATAAATAAATCATAAATACATAATTTGGCAGAAAAGAATGAACATGCACTTA
>SJYQ01004544.1:330650-343132 GCA_006410935.1 Redunca redunca | reverse complement strand
ACAATATACAGCCTTGACGTACTCCTTTTCCTATTTGGAACCAGTCTGTTGTTACATGTCCAGTTCTAACTTACTTTCTGACCTGCATACAGGTTTCTCAAGAGGCAGGTCAGGTGGTCTGGTATTCCCAACTCTTTCAGAATTTTCCAGTGTATTGTGATCCACACAGTCAAATGCTTTGGCATAGTCAATAAAGCAGAAATAGGTGTTTTTCTGGAACTCTCTTGCTTTTTCCATTATCCAGCGGATGTTGGGAATTTGATATCTGGTTCCTCTGCCTTTTCTAAACCCAGCTTGAACATCTGGTAGTTCACGGTTCACATATTGCTGAAGCCTGGCTTGGAGAATTTTGAGCATTTCTTTACTAGTGTGTGAGATGAGTGTAACTGTGTGGTAGTTTGAGCATTCTTTAGGATCGAATGAAAACTGACCTTTTCCAATCCTGTGGCCACTGCTGAGTTTTCCAAATTTGCTGGCATATTGAGTGCAGCACTTTGACAGCATCATCTTTCAGGATTTGAAATAGCTCAACTGGAATTCCATCACCTCCACTAGCTTTGTTCATAGTGATGCTTTCTAAGGCCCACTTGACTTCATATTCCAGGATGTCTGGCTTTAGATGAGTGATCACACCATCGTGATTATCTTATCTTCACACTTACATGTACCCTTTTTGATACCTCAGGTTTGTACTTTCTATACTAGCAATTCTAATAAATTTAATGGTCTCTTTAAATTATTTTCCGGGCTTCCCTGGTGGCTCAGATGGTAAAGCATCTGCCTGCAATGTGGGAGGCCCAGGTTCGATTCCTGGGTCAGGAAGATGCCCTGGAGAAGGAAATGGCAATCCACTCCAGCACTCTTGCCTGGTAAACCTCATGGACGGAGGAGCCTGACAGGCTACAGTCTATGGGGTTGCAAAGAGTCAGACACAACTGAGCGACTTCACTTCACTCACTTAAATTATTATATGCATAGTACGTGTGTGCATGCTAAGTTGCTTCAGTTGTGTCCAACTCTTTGTGACTCCATGGACTATAGCCCACCAGGCTCTTCTGTCCATGGGATTCTTCAGGCAAGAATACTGGAATGGGTTGTCATGCCTATGTCCAGGGGATCTTCCCAATCAAGGGAACAAAGCTATACCACTTATGTCTCTTGCATTAGCAGGTGGATTCTTTATCTCTAAAGCCACCTGGGAAGGCCAATATGCATAGTACATTTGTAGTTATTGATACTCATTATTGAAAACATTTCTGATGGGAGAGAAACTTCTGTTTAGACCTGATATCAGTAAGAGCTGTATCTTCTGCTTACAATTGCACACATCAGCTTTTTGGAAGGATTTACCACAGATAACTCTGACTCTATACATTTCTACCCTTGTTTCTCTTGTTTCCCCACATATATCCCACAACAGTATCTCTGGGACAAGTTATATCAAGATATGACCTCCAATCCTACACATTTCTGAGAAGACACCAGGTGAGGTGGTACAGTGGAAAGCTTCTAGAAGCAAACCCTACTTTGATTCACAGATGTGATAGCATACCTCATAAATATAGCTCCTAAACTACAAACAGAAATATGTCTACCCAAAGTAAATGTATCCCTGAGTTTACTTCCCTTGCCTACATCCTCACAATTTCTGTAGTCACACAAATCTTGCCATACAGGACAGGATAGAATTAGGATCCTAGTAGAAGATAGAATTCTTCACTGGGAATAGTCAAAATGCCCTTGTTTGCAAATATTTTAAAAGCATATGCCATATGAATACACTGCTAAGGTCATTTCTGGTCCTTGGAAGCAACCCAAGCAAAAGAGGGCTCTGAGCTTAAGATCAATTAGCCTCATAGTAAGTCTGTCTCTGAATCAGTGATGTATGAAACCAAGAAACAAATATTCACTTTGTTGGTCTTTTTCATTAGTATCACAGGAGAATAATGTCAGGTATAGATAAGTGATAGTCAAATTATACTTCTTCAGGCTTGAGCAAGGATTAGGGTGTGAAATCAAGCAGATACAAAAAAGGAATTTTAATAGGAAAATAGGATGACAGAGTTGAGATTCTAATGAAGAGGTAGGAAGTATCAGATGAAAGAGATGGGAATATGAAAATGAGTATCAGAGTTCAGGATTACCAAATGAAACCACAGATGCCACTACACCCAGAGATGCCTTCTCCATTGAACCCTAGTTTTCTGGTAACACCTGGATACAGCCAAAGGCATTCAATATAAGAACTTGTCCACTCCCAGAATATGAAAGAGAAGGTGTTAGTCTAAGTGGTTAAACAGTGACATACATCTCTAATCACCCTGGTTTGGTTTGACACTCTAGTGGTTTTCAGAGGAGTTTCTTTCAGATGCGTTACTCTGAATGAGTAATCCAGCTGAGGAGATTAGTGCTTATATGGGTCTATTAGTAATGGCACTGGCATGTTAAGAATTTCTAAACATTTTCTTTTAGGACTATCAGACTTTTTTGAGCTTGGGAATTTACAGTCACCAGATATGGAGGGTTAGGTTTAGCACCATCAGAGAGAATCTTTTTATTACCAAAATGTAAGCAATCTTCCCTAACCACCCTCCCCCCCCAAAATACCCGACGTTTCCAGAAAAACATCGCCATACTCTTTGAGTTTAATGTCAAATCTGGGAAGGGAATACCAGTAGTGAAGTTTAGATTAGAGGCCCAATACTTAGTGTGGGTAGTCTAACTACTCCTCTTAAAATAATCTTTCCTGGGAAAACTACAAAAATTTACAGGGTTCAGATAGGAGTCAGATAGCAAACTGAACTACACACCCCCTTCCACTGAAACAATGGTGCTCAAAGGGATGACCCTAGGTTCACCTGTATTGGAATTTCTAAGGGTGCTAGTTTAAAATGAAAACATCACCAGCTCACAGAGACTTAAGGAAATGCAAACTCTGCATATGGGTCTCACGAACATGCATGGCTGACAAGCATCCCAGCGAATTTTTACAACCTTTGCACTAACACCTGAAAAGTGGCAAAGGCTGGCTTTAAGGAGTGAGGTTGGACTGAAGGAAGGATCCTTAGCCACAATCAAACAGTTCAAGGAATTGCCTCAAATTACATGGCCAGAGTCACAGAGAATTCCAAAGTGAAGACACTCACATTTGAACTGTCTCCTCCCTCCTCCCTGAGCTATGCTTGCTGAAGATTAATGCCTTACTCTTTGTAACACCAATTTGACTTTGCTGTTTCACATTATGGCTCCTTTGCTTTCATTCTCTACCTCTTTTGTCAGATACAACTTCATTTGGATTTTCCCATGGTCCTCCTGTGGAGAAGGAAATGGCAACCCACTCCAGTGTTCTTGCCTGGAGAATCCCAGGGACAGAGGAGCCTGGTGGGCTGCCGTCTATGGGGTCACACAGAGTCAGACATGACTGAAGCGACTTAGCAGCAGCAGCAGCAGCAGCAGCATGGTCCTCCTGTGCTTTCTGGACTCACTAGATTGAATGGAATCTCAAATCCAACCAATGCTCAATGATATTCTTTCCCTCTGTGACATTCCTAAAATGTTACCATGTGATTTTGGCTTGATTGGCAATTGAAAGGGAACTCTGGGACACTTCTCTCTTTTTAAACACTGCTAATCATCAAAACCATGGTCCTTATCACATATCAAACTATATCTCTCTATAATTAGCACCATTCTTCATAGGTCTGCCTTCTGGTAATATACTTCAAGCAATTGAGTTCCTCTTCCACATGTCAGCTATGGCTATATTCTAACTGATGAGTCTTTAGCTTTGCATGTTTTATAATGTATTCTGTGCACGTGAAATGAGAATTGTCTCAATTGCCATCCCTATGATTATACATTCCTGACCATGCCCTCATTAAATTAGAACTCCAACAAAACTGTCGTCAGAAGAGTTTTTGTTTGTGCTGTTTCAATGTGTGCATGCTCAATCACTTTAGTCATGTCCGAATCTTTGCCACCCCATGGACTGTAGCCCCCCAGGATCCTCTGCCCATGGAATTCTCCAGGCAAGAATACTGGAGTGGATTGCCATGCCCTCCTCCAGGGAATCTTCCTGACCCAGTGATCAAGCCTGCATCTCTGTGTCTCCTGCATTGCAGGCAGATTTACTAGCTGAGCCGTCGCTGCTTCAACAGTGGTTCTCAAACCAAGGCAATTTTCTCCCCCACTTCCCACTCTGACTACAGAGAACATTTGACAATGTCTAGAGACATTGACAGTGCCTACACTTGAGAGGGGTGCCACTGTCTTTAGTGGACAGATGCCAAACATACAAACATCCTGAAACACCCAGAATGTCGCCCCAACTTCCCCTTTCATCCCTACAACAAAGAATTAAAGAATTATCCAGACTAAACTGTCAAGTGTTGAGGCTAAGAAAACTTTGTTAGAAAACCTCGAGTCAATATAGGAAAATGTGTAAAATGATTTACTTGTTAAATTTTCACATTCCACGTCACCTTTCACCTGGAAAATTGTTAAAACATATTTTTACAAGTTAGGATCATCGCTGACAATGTTATAAGCTACTTACATGTTTATCTCAGTGGAAAAGGGGAAAATTCTGGTTCTTTGGACTATTCCGTTGAATGTTTTGTCTATACGTAGTCTCCAACTGGTCTGAGAGGATCATTTGCCCTTGACTTCTAAAACAAAACAAACCAAAATAAAACAAATGTCAGCACATGAGAATCTGGCTTGAAGGTAAGATATTCAAAATCAGCCTCTATAAATACTATCTTTAACTCTACTCCAATAAAATAGACCTTAAACACATTGAAATTGCCTATGGAGTAAAGATGAAGCCCACTTTAATTCATTTACATTTCACAATCGTTCATGAGGTATTTAATGTGTGCTGGATGCTGAGTCAGATGATAATGATAGAGAAAACAAAATCTCTATCTTTGACAAGAGTCTGCTGAGGGAGAGAGAAATATAAACTGTTCTCAGAGCAGGTGACATTCCTGTTCCATCAAAAAGATGAATCAGAAGAGTCATTCTTCCTCTTCTGCCACCAAATCATCCAACCCACCAGCATCTCTAAAACTGTATGCTTTTCCTCTGTGGTGACTTAGTGGATTCACTGTCCATGTTCTACATAAACCAACTTCTCTCACACACTGGGTCCCACCTCTGTCTAATCAATGACTTTCCTCAGGTAATTATCCCTTTTCTCTTCTCTTTCATTACATCATGTTTTGTTCCTCTTTTCTGTATCACTGACATCATCATGCTGCTGCTGCTAAGTCACTTCAGTCGTGTCTGACTCTGTGTGACTCCATAGACGGCAGCCCACCAGGCTCCCCCATCCCTGGGATTCTCCAAGCAAGAACACTGGAGTGGGTTGCCATTTCCTTCTCCAGTGCAGGAAAGTGAAAATTGAAAGTGAAGTCATTCAGTTGTGTCCGACTCTTAGCGACCCCATGGACTGCAGCCTACCAGGCTCCTCCATCCATGGGATTTTCCAGGCCAGAGTACTGGAGTGGGGTGCCATTGCCTTCTCCGGACATCATCATAAAAGCATGCTATACTATCAGTCCCAGTCTCACCTCTCTACCCTCACCTCATTCTGCTCTCTTTTTACTCTCTTAGCTCAAACTATCAGTGTCATTTGATACAGATCATCTCTGTCTCCTCCTTTAAATATATATATATTTTTTTTAACTTGGAATTTTGTACACCATATATTTCTGATTTTTTTTCTTACCTATATGGTTGCTACTTCTCAGTCTTCTCTGCTGGAACTTCATCTCCCCAACCTTGACATGCTATAGACCCCTTACTCTTCGATGATCTTATTCACTCCAATGGCCTTCAACACATTCTATGTGCTGATGACCCTCAGATTTCTATTTCCAGAATGAATCTTTCCTCTGAATTATAATACTTTGTACTATTGGACATGGAACACAGACTGGTTTCAAATAGGAAAAGGAGTATGTCAAGGCTGTATATTGTCACCCTGCTTATTTAACTTATCTGCAGAGTACATCATGAGAAATGCTGGACTGGAAGAAACACAAGCTGGAATCAAGATTGCTGGGAGAAATACCAATAACCTCAGATATGCAGATGATGCCACCCTTATGGCAGAAAGTGAAGAGGAACTAAAAAGCCTCTTGATGAAAGTGAAAGTGGAGAGTGAAAAAGTTGGCTTAAAGCTCAACATTCAGAAAACAAAGATCATGGCATCCAGTCCCATCATTTCATGGGAAATAGATGGGGAAACAGTGGAAACAGTGTCAGACTTTATTTTTGGGGGCTCCAAAATCACTGTAGATGGTGACTGCAGCCACAAAATTAAAAGACGCTTACTCCTTGGAAGGAAAGTTATGGCCAACCTAGATAGTATATTCAAAAGCAGAGACATTACTTTGCTGACTAAGGTCCGTCTAGTCAAGGCTATGATTTTTCCAGTGGTCATGTATGGATGTGAGAGTTGGACTGTAAAGAAAGCTGAGCACTGAAGAATTGATGCTTTTGAACTGTGGTGTTGGAGTAGACTCTTGAGAGTCCCTTGGACTGCAAGGAGATCCAACCAGTCCATTCTAAAGGAGATCAGCCCTGGGATTTCTTTGGAGGGAATGATACTAAAGCTGAAACTCCAGTACTTTGGCCACCTCATGTGAAGAGCTGACTCATTGGAAAAGACTCTGATGCTGGGAGGAATTGGGGGCAGGAGGAAAAGGGGACAACAGAGGATGAGATGGCTGCATGGCATCACTGACTCGATGGACGTGAGTCTGAGTGAACTCAGGGAGTTGGTGGTGGACAGGGAGGCCTGGCGTGCTGCGATTCATGGGGTCACAAAGAGTCAGACACGACTGAGTGACTGAACTGAACTGAAGGATGTCTAATGGGTGTTTCAATCCTTGGAAATCTGAAACTGGCCCTTGATTCACCTCCCTACCCCTTGCCAAACATGTTTTTCCTCTAGACATTCTTATCACAGTAGTTACTGCCATAAAGCATCTCATGTCAACAATCTGGTGTCATAACTTTTCTTCAAACCCATCAAATGAATATTGATAGAATTAGATTTGAATAATACCCTACCCTAACCTAATGTCTCTCTCTCGGATTCATCACCTGGTACTCCAAGAAGTCTTCAGTCTCTGCTCTTGTAAATCAACAGCCAGTTCTCCCCATAGTAGCCAGAGAAAAATATTTTTAAATGGAAATTATATCACATCACCCTGGTCCTTATGATAGAACACAAAGGATAACTAAAGAGCCTCTTGATAAAAGTGAAAGCGAGAGTAAAAAAGTTGGCTTAAAACTCAACAGTCAGAAAACTAAGATCATGGCCTCCAGTCCCATCAATTCATGGCAAATAGAGGGGGAAATAATGGAAACAGTGACAGACTTTATTTTCTTGGGCTCCAAAATCACTGCAGATGGTGACTGCAGCCATGAAATTAAAAGACGCTTGCTCTTTGGAAGGAAAGTTGTGACCAACCTAGAGAGCATATTAAAAAGTGGAGACATTACTTTGCCAACAAAGATCCATCTAGTCAAAGCTCTGGTTTACCAGTGGTCATGTATGGATGTGATTGTTGGAGTATAAAGAAAGCTGAGCACCAAAGAATTGATGCTTTTGAACTGTGGTGTTGGAGAAGACTCTTGAGAGTCCCTTGGACTACAAGGAGATCCAACCAGTCCATCCTAAAGGAAATCAGTCCTGAATGTTCATTGGAAGGACTGATGCTGAAGCTGAAACTCCAATACTTTGGCCACCTCATGCGAAGAACTGACTCATTGGAAAAGACCCCGATGCTGGGAAAGATTGAAGGCAGGAGAAGGGGACAACAGAGGGTGAGATGGTTGATGGCATCACTGACTCGATGGACACGAGTTTGAGCAAGTTTGGGAGTTGGTGATGGACAGGGAAGACAGGCATGCTGCAGTCCATGGTCACAAAGAGTTGGACACGGCTAAGCGGCTGAACCGAGCCCAGCTCCTGGACGCTGTGTGGTAGTTTCCACCATTCAGAATAAAATCATAGTCTTTACCTCATTGGGCTCATTTAAATTCTCACTTCCATTTCCTGTCATCTTCTCCTTGTTCATGACACTCTGTTGGCCTTTTTACCAGTTTCACTTTTTTACCTCAGAATCTTTATAATCACTGTAACTCTTCCTAAAACAATCTTTCTCCAGGAAATCACATGGCTCATTCCCTTACTATGTTCATGTACTACCCAAATATCATTTCCTAAGGGACAACCCTCTTAATACCAACTCTTCTCTAACCCCATAACTTGTAATTTTTTCTAGCATTTATCACCACCTGATTTTGCATTCTAATTTGCTTGTTTGTATATTTACTGTTTATTCCACTATTATATAAATGCCATAGCCACAGGATTTTTGTTTTGCTCTCCCTAGAGCTCAGAACTGTCCTTGGAGTATCTTGGGGGCTTAAATATCCATTTGACTACTGAATGAACTAGTCTCCATATTCAGAGAGATAGCACCTGGTACACGTTTCCCTAACTTTTGTGAACTTTGTTCATTTCTCTTATTTACCAAGCTTATACTTTTGGAACCAGTATATTAACCCTATGTTGTTTATAGGTAACTGGAAATAAGCATTTATTTGTAATACTTTCTATATTTGGGCACATCTTACCCTGAGGTAGAAATCAAACAATATATGACACGGTGAATACAACATACCATAGCACATCAATTAAGTACAAATAAGTGATTTAAATATTACCAATACACATTATTTTAAATAATCTATTTTTAAAATAATTTTAGTAATTAGGAAAAATATATTTAGTAATTAGGAAAAATTATATTTTTATATATTAGGAGTTTATATGGATGAAACAAAATGACCCAAGATGTCATTCTAGAGATGGGTGCAATTTGAGCTCTTCAAAGAGGAGGGCATGGCAACCCACCTAGTATTCTTGCTTGGACAATTCCATGGACAGAGTAGCCTGGTGGGCTACAGTCACAAACAATTGGACAGGATTGAGCAATTAACACTTTCACTTTCAAAAAGAATTGTAGTATATCTTGAGGCTAGTCTTAAATATTTGATACAAGAATCAATATCTATCTGTCTTCCCTGAATTAGGTTTTGATGTGTTCTGTGACATCTAGGATTTGAAGTGCGATGAGCTGACAATACTAGAACTTTGCTTTCTTAATAACAAACGAAACATGTACTTGAAAAGTAGCCTAATAACCGTGTAACCTAAAAAAATCTGAATAATGGTAGCAAGTCATAACCTGCAGAGATAAAGAGACTGATGTTCCCACTGTTCCTGAGCAGCCTTAGATTAATTGTCAAACTTCCAATGAAGGAGTGAAGAGATGCTTGCCTCAATCTTGTTAAGAATAAAAATTCTGACACTACTTATTTCACATTACAAAGGTAAATAAACATATTTAATGTATATTAAAGCACAGGGTTGGGAGGAAAGAGGAACTGGTTTCCAATTTTTGCTCACCCCTTGAGAAGAAGTATGGCCTTGAGCCTCAATTTTCCCATTTTTATCATTAATAACAGGTGACAGGAGTGAGATAAAATAATCCTTTGTGTCTTCTACTTGAGGCCAATTTGCAATATAAACCACAAAGCCACTTATTGGCAGTTCTATAGATTATACTGAATGTAAGATCATTTTTGTGCCTTTTAACATGGACGAAGATATAAAATATATCCATGGCATAAAATTTTTCATAAAATCAATTAGAACAATAGGAAAACGCCCCAAAATCATCTCCTTCAAAACTCAGAATATTAACCAATGGTCTGTAATAATTCAAGAAACATTCATTCAATAAAATTGGTTCAATCTTGGTAAAAAGCAGTGAACTTTGTGGTGTCTTTACTTGCCCTGTCCCCATCTGCTCTTACCACCTCTGTGATATCCTTGAAAACCAATAGCTTTGCAATCTACTGTGAAAATCTTCAGTTTAGCAGTCACTTGGTGGAGCAGAATGAATTCAGGGCTCCCCACAAAGTCAGAGAATTATTGTTAGTTGATCTGCCTGACAGCTGCCTGAAAACCACCACTATAAGGACTTGTATTTATTTCACCTGATTCAGAACTTATTCAATGAGAAAAGCCCTTTGGGAGGGGCAATATTTGTCTAAAATAATTAGAGGCAATTGTTTAAGATTGCATCTGCCTGAAGTAGTGATAACAGTTGGGAAAATCAAGAGGCTCACCAGAAAATATAAAAGGAGACACTAGAAATTAGATGTCCATATGGGGCTTTTAAAAGTTCTGACATTTTCTTGGAAAAGAAGGCCACTCATATGTGCAGGGCTGCACTCAAGAAAGACTGTATTCAGGACTGTGTAAGTACTGAGGAAAGCCTCAAAAAAGTCCTAAGCTCTCATTGACAGCTCGGTGTAATCAGGAAGTGAAAGTTGAGACATACTGTAAATTGCCAGAGCATTTGTGTCCAAATGTGCACACAAATCCCCTTAGAAAATACTGGGAGAATTATTGATTCATTATATTTGAGAAAATCTCTATCCAATCATCAGCTGACCACTGAGGTAACTAAACAGAGACATCAGAGGCTACACATGACAGAGTACAGAATTGGTTCAGTTCAAACAGCAAGACGATTCTTTGTGAAGATGGCAAGAATGGGTGGGATGTGATTTCCAGAGTAACCACATATTAGTAAAGAAGTCCAGTTTTCAATTAAAAAATCATGAGACATGAAATGAAACACTAAAACATATTGCATATGCAGGAGAAATTAATAGAAACTGTCCCTAAAGACCAGATGTTACTTAATAGAAAAAGATATTAAACCATTCATTATAAATATGTTGAAAGAACTAAAGGAAACAATGTATGAAAAATGAATGGATATAAAAGGAAGATGTCCCAAATAGAAAATAACAAAAAAAGAGATGTAATTTTTTTTAAGAGTGAAATAGAAATACTGGCATTAAAGTCAAACAATTTAAGTGAGAGAGAGAAAAAAAAAGTACCAGAAAGTATCAACAACAGCTATGAGCTGAACAAAGGAAAAATAAGCAAACCTGAAGATAGGTCAGTTAAGAATATGTAGTCTGAGGTACCAAAAATAAAAAAGAATGAAGAAAAATGAGCAGAAACTCAGACTTGTGGGATAACACGTAAAAATTGAGAGTTCTGAAGGAGTGAAGAGAAAGAAAGGGGCAGAAAGAATATGTGAAGAATCAATGGCATAAAACTCCTGAAATGATAAAAAAATATTCATCTACCTATCCAAGAGGCTCAATAAATTCCAAATAATAAACTCAAAGAGATCCACAGCTGCACACATAACAGTAAACATTTTGAAAGCCTAAGACAATAATCTTCAGTGTAGCAAGAAAGACAGACCAAACATGTACAAGGGACACTCAATAAAATTAACAGATGATTTTTCATCTTCAGCTATGAAGTCCAAAAGGCAGTGTGATGACGTTTTCAAAGTGTGGAAATCAATAATTCCATACTCCGCAAAACTATTCTTCAAGAATGAAGATGTTAAGATATATTATGCATAAAAAAACAGAATTAATTGATAACAGATGTGTCCCACAAGAATTAACACAAGGAGTATTTCAGACTGAAATAAAGGACACTAGCAAGAAATTTGGAGAAGGCAATGGCACTCTACTCCAGTACTCTTGCCTGGAGAATCCCAGGGAAGGGGGAGCCTGGTGGGCTGCCCTCTCTGGGGTCGCACAGAGTCGGACATGACTGAAGCAACTTAGCAGCAGCAGCAGGAAATTTGAATCCACAAAAATAAGAAAAGAGAAGTTAACTATATAGGTACAGATAAAAGAGACTAAGTATCTTTTTTATTCTCTTACCTTGTTTAACAGTTGAATAAACAATAATTATAAAACTATGTTGATGTAATATAAAAATATTAATGTATAAAGATTATAATAATAGCATAAATGAGGGAGAGGAAATATAGATATGTTGATGCAAAATTCCTGCCTTCAGTTGAATTTAAGCAGGTATTAATTTGAACTAGATCATTGGTGTTAACATGTTAATTGTAAACTCAGGGGTACTTGGGGATTACATATAATCAAAAATATATTAAAATAAATGAAGTGAAGTGAAGTCACTCAGTCATGTCCTTACTCTTTGTGACCCCATCGACTGTAGGTTAACAGGCTTCTCCAACCATAAAATAAATGAGGGAATGAAAGTGAAATATTAGAAAATATTTAACACAAAAGAATGGATGAGTGAAGGAAGAAAAAAACATAAAAATTACATATAAAAAATCAAAAAACAAGTTAGCAAAGTGGATAAGAATTTCCAGCTACATGCTGTTTAAAAGAAACACACTTTAAAAGACAAGTTAAAATTATGAAAATTAAAAGGATGGAAAAATATATACCATGCAAATAGCAAAAGAGGTATCATTGCTATGTTAATATCAAATGAAAGAAACTTAAAGACAAAAGTTGTTACTACAGAAAACGGA
>SJYQ01004544.1:308660-330642 GCA_006410935.1 Redunca redunca | reverse complement strand
TATTTTATAGTAAGATGTCAATATATTAGGAAGGCATAATTATAACCAATACCTATCAAACAACAGAAACTCAAAATATATGTTAACAAAAATGTATGAATTTAATAAGAGAAATAGACAATTCAATAGGAATAGAGAATTCAAGACTCCATTTCAAGTAAGTCTTCTACTACATGATTATATCAGAAGAAATAAGGAATATAAAACCTGAACAACACTACAAATCAACTAAACTTAATGGGTATATATATATATCTAAAATATTCCACATAACAAAAGAGTACACATTTTTCTCAAGCCCACATGGCTATACTCCAGTAAAGAATGTTTATGAGGCCATCAAAAAGCCATAATAAATGTAAGCTGTTTAGAATCATTCAAAATGTTATTTAATATCTGACTACAAAAACAGAATCAAACCAGAAATCATTATGCAATGAGAACTTAGAAAAGTCACAAATACTTGAAAATTAACACTCAATGGGTCAAAGAGAAAATCACAATTAGAAAATATGTAGGTATGATTGAAAACAAAAACACAACATGCTAAATTAAGAGCAGATTGTGAAAGCAGCATTTAGTGGGTAACTTACAGCTGTAATATTCATGTTTAAAAATAAGAAAGATGCAAAACAAAGAATATACATTGTATAGTCCTTCTGTTTCTGTCATTTCTCAAGGATTTATACACCAAATTCATTGTTCTTCATAAATCTGACTTCATTTCAGTTACTGACCCTTCATTTGAGTGAGTACCAGCAATTGTGATTAACTCTGTTAACCCTTGTACTAGATCCTGAATAAAGCATAGACTCATCAGATCAAATTTGTTTTATCATGAATATTTCTGATCATGTTATACTTCAACAATTTCATATGCAAGTGCTAGCTTCACTGCTCAAAATTTAGAAGAAAAATAAAAAATTTTAAATGAATTTTTAAAGGCAAAACTGACACATGTATGAGGTGCATTTTGCTGTTGTATAGTTGTAAGCACACCTATAGGGATGACCACTGTTTATTTACTGCACTACACTCATAAAAACCCTTTTGGTTAGCTGTCTTAAAATTTAAATCAACACTATTTATTTGAAATATATACAGTATCTTCCCATTCTATTTCATTGCAAATATTGAGATTTGTCTTCTCTACCTACTTAATTGATATTTCATATTTGATTCTCAAATACTTTGACATGGTGAATAATCATACCTGAGAAATTGTACTTCATTCTTTCAATAATATAACCTGTTTTCCAAACCCCATTTAGCAGATTAAAATTAGCACACTTTCAGTTATTTAATGTTAAAAATTTGTGTATTTACGTGAGGTCTTTTATGGTCATAGGTGATGCAATGATCAATTCTACTCCTGTATCATTCACAGTTACTATATATACTGCCATGATGACTATGTGGAGGAAAAAATATTCAGGTTTATACACTTGTACAATTTTGTATATTCTGATTCTGTAACAATTGACTTATTTTTTATAGGAAAGAAAAAAGACGGCTGTGATAAAGCAGCAAGGAGACCAAGAGTTTTATCATCAGTGCTCAAGGTCATTGAAACTTTGCTAGCTTACCAATTCACATGGCTGACTTAATATACTAGAGTAATAATTTTTTTAAAGCCATTCTTTTCTATAGCTTTGGTATTAAAGTGCCAATGCTATGAATAATAAAGGGAGAATCATAAAAGTGAAAACCAGAAAGTTTCAGTTGTGTTTGTGTTACCTAAAGAAGCAATGGGGAGGCAGATGTAACCAGCCAACTATCACTTGGATAGTGTTGATTTATAACCATCCATGATTGCATTTTGTGTTTTTCATACATAAATGTATTACCAAAGGTGAAATATTTTGCTATTTACTTAAATAATACCATCCCAGATATACTAGAAATTTCTGTAATAGATATAACTGAGTTGCACCTATCAAAGAAAAGAAGAAAAATCTTAAATCAATAACTTAAATTTACATCTTAAGAATCTAGAAAAGGCAGAGGAAACAAAATCCAAAGCAAGCAGAAGGAATGAGGTAATAAAACTTAGAGCAGAGTAAACAGAATAGAGAATAATGAAATAACAGAGAAAAATCACCAAAACCAAAAAGTTCTGCTTTGAAAAATCAGAATTAACAGTTAACACATTACACAACAAATGAAATTTAGAAGTTCTCATTAAGAAATAGCTACTGACAGATTCAAGAAGAATGAGGAAAACTCAATTGATATATTAACAAGTAAAGAGATTAAATAAGATAAAAAATATATCACAAAGAAAACCTGAGCCCAGATGGCTTTAGCAATGACTACCAAACATGTAAGGAATAAATAAAATGAAAGTGAAAAAGTGAAAGTGAAGTCGCTCAGTCGTGTCTGATTCGTTGCAACCCCATGGACTGTAGCCTACCAGGCTCCTCCCTCCATGGGATTCTCCAGGCAAGAGTACTGGAGTGGGTTGCCATTTCCTTCTCCAGGGGATCTTCCCGACCCAGGGATCAAACCCTGGTCTCCTGCATTCCAGGCAGACACTTTAACCTCTGAGCCACGAGGGAAGTCCAAATCCTTCACAAATTCTTCTCAAAAGTAGGAAAAAAGGGACTATTTCCCAATTCACTTTTATAAGGCCAATGTATTACAATGATAACAAAAACAAAGACATAACAAGAAAACTATAGACCAGTATCTGTTATAGGTGCAACAATTCTCAAAATACTAACAAACTGAATTCAGACACATGAAAAAGATTATACGTGATGACCTAATGGGATTTATCCCTGGGAGGCAATATTGAGCTGACATTCAAGAATTATTAATGTAAGTCACCACAGCAAAAGACTAAAAGACAAAAGTATATGATAATTTCAGTTAGTAGAAAACATACTGATGAGTATTCAAGATCTAAATAAATGGTTAAGATATCCCATTTTCACAGATCAGAAGAATTAATACTGTGAAGAAGGCAATACCTGCCAAATACAGATTCAACACAATCCCCCCCAAATTCCATCTGGCTTATTTATAGACATTGACAAGTTGATCCTAAAATTCACACAGAAATTCAAGGGTCAAATGTAGCCAAAACCATCTTGAAAGATAGAAAAAAACTGGAGAAATCATATATCCTGATTTCAAACCTGACTCTAGAATAAGTTCCAGTTTTTGGTTCTGCATGTAAAGAACTTGAAGTCACCAGTCAATACTAACAAGTAAAATTCTAACCAGAATGAAAAAGCAGTAACTCTCCTGTGATCTATAAGAGAGGGCAGGACACAACAAACAGCTGCTCTCAAGACAGGAGAGATGAGCATGGAAGTTCAGAGATTTGTGGCTTGTGAGAACAGAATCTGATGAGTAATACCTACCACAGGAACCAGCGCTGGGGTAGGACAAGCTGAACGGTAACTTATGAATTGCCTGAACAAATGAACAAGTCTCAGAGTTAAAAACTCCAGAAACAGAGAGTCATGGGGACAGGTGGGAGTGCTCCACAATATGGTGAGATTTATCTTCAGTAAATCCACCAGATACCTACAATAAATAAAAAATAATAAATAAATAAATTCTGTCTTGCTTCTGGAAGGATGAGGGGAAAGGGAAATATTTTTAAATGGGCCAGAGCACTCTGCTTTTCTTAACAAGGCCTGCCTTCAGGGAAAACTACTTAACCAAAGTCTAACTTACTGGCATTTTATCAGAGTCTAACTGAACCAGGAAAGGAAAACACCCAAGTTACACTTACTGTCGCTGTCCTGTCCCATCTAAGCTGTGAAAAAGAAATTGAGAAACACATGTTAAATTCACAGTTCAAAGGCACAGACATTAAAAGACTGACCTAATCAGACTAGAGAATGTTTTCCCTATTCCCATATCTCACCACCATACTAGTAAAGGCTTATTTAGAGAGGTTTCTTTTACCCAGTACATAATCCCAAGCTATTCAGAAACAATTTTAAGACACACCAAAAGGCAAACAACAACAAGAAAAAATAATTTAAAGAGACAATGTCATAGTCAAGAACAAATCTGACTCCATCATGGATATTTCTTTTACTTTAACCTTTGTATTCTATTGTTTTTGGTGCAAGTTAAGAATGTTGCCTCAAAACACTCTCCAACATAAATCACAGCAGGATCCTCTATGACCTACCTCCCAGAATATTGGAAATAAAAGCAAAAATAAACAAATGGGACTTAATTAAAATTAAAAGCTTCTGCACAACAAAGGAAACTACAAGCAAGGTGAAAAGACAGCTTTCAGAATGGGAGAAAATAACAGCAAATGAAGCGACTTACAAGGAATTAATCTCAAAAATATACAAGCAACTCCTGCAGCTCAATTCCAGAAAACTAAATGACCCAATCAAAATATGGGCCAAAGAACTAAACAGACATTTCTCCAAAGAAGATGTATAGATGGCTAATGAACACATGAAAAGATGCTCAACATCACTCATTATCAGAGAAATGCAAATCAAAACCACAATGAGGTACCATTTCATGTCAGTCAGAATGGCTGCTATCCAAAATCTACAAGCAATAAATGCTGGAGAAGGTGCGGAGAAAAGGGAACTCTCTTACACTGTGGGTGGGAATGCAAACTAGTACAGCCACTATGGAGAACAGTGTGGGGATTCCTTAAAAAAATGGAAATAGAAGTACCTTATGACCCAGAAATCCCACTGCTGGGCATACACACCAAGGAAACCAGAATTGAAAGAGACACGTGTAGCCCATTGTTCATCGCAGCACTGTTTATAATAGCCAGGACATGGAAGCAACCTAGATGTCCATCAGCAGACGAATGGATAAGAAAGCTGTGGTACATATACACAATGGAGTATGACTCAGCCATTAAAAAGAATACAGTTGAATCAGTTCTAATGAGGTGGATGAAACTGGAGTCTATTATACAGAGTGAAGTAAGTCAGAAAGAAAAACACCAATACCATATACTAATGCATATATATGGAATTTAGAAATATGGCAATGATAACCCTGTATACGAGACAGCAAAAGAGACACAGATGTATAGAATAGTCTTTTGGACTCTGTGGGAGAGGGCGAGGGTGGGATGATTTGGGAGAATGGCACTGAAGCATGTATAATATCATATGTGAAAAGAATCACCAGACCAGACTCAATGCATGATACAGGATGCTCAGGGCTGGTGCACTGAGACGACCCAGAGGGATGGTATGGGGAGGGAGGAAGGAGGGGGGTTCAGGATGGGGAACATGTGTACACCCATGGCGGATTCATGTTAGTGTATGGCAAAACCAATACAATATTGTAAAGTAATTAGCCTCCAATTAAAATAAATAAATTTATATTTTTTTAAAAAAGAATGTTACCTCAATATGTAAGAAAATTTGGAAAACTCAGCAGAGGCCACTGAACTGGAAAAGGTCAGTTTTTATTTCAATCCCAAAGAAGGGCAATGTCAAAGAATGTTCAAAGTACCACACAACTGCTCTCACTTCACATGCTAGCAAGGTAATGCTCAAGATCCTTTAGGCTAGGCTCCAACACAGTATGTGAACTGAGAACCTCCAGATGTACAAGCTAAAATTAGAAAGGGAAGAGATAGCAGAGATCAAATTGCCGACATCTGTTGGATCATAGAAAAGCAAGGGAATTCCAGAAAACCAACTACTTCTGCTTCATTGACTACACTAAAGCCTTTGACTGTGTAGATCACAACAAACTGTGGAAAACTCTTAAAGAGATAGGAATACCAGACAACCTTACCTGCCTCCTGAGAAACCTGCAAGCAGGTTAGAAGCAACAGTTAGAACAGAAACCTGCAAGAAGCAACAGTTAGAACCAGACATGGAACAATATACTGGTTGGAAATTGGGAAAGGAGTACTTCAAGCATGTATATTGTTATCCTGCTTATTTAATGTATATGAAATGCCAGGCTGGATGAAGCACAAGGTGGAATCAAGACTGTTGGGAGAAATATCAATAACCTCAGATATGTAGATGACACCACCCTAATGTCAGAAAGTGAAGAGCAACTAAATAGCCTCTTGACGAATGTGAAAGAGGAGAGTGAAACAGCTGGCTTAAAACTCGACATTCAAAAAAGCAAAATCATGGCAACCAGTCCCATAACTTCATGGCAAGTTGACAGGGACAAAAATGGAAACAATGATAGATTTTATTTTCTTGGGCTCCAAAATCACTGCAGATGGTGACTGCAGCCATGAAATTAAAAGAGGCTTGCTCCTTGGAAGAAAAGCTATGAAAAACCTACACAGGGTATTAAAAAGCAGAGACATCATTTTGCTCACAAAGGTCCCTGTAGTCAAAGATATGTTTTTTCCAGTAGTCATGTACGGATGCGAGAGTTGGATCATAAAGAAAGCTGAGCACTGAAGAATTGATGCTTTTGAACTGGTGCTGCAGAAGATTCTTAAGAGTCTCTTGGACTGCAAGGAGATTAAACCAGTCAATCAGGAAATCAACCTTGAATATTCATTGGAAGGACTGATGCTGAAGCTTAAGCTCCAATACCTTGGCTGCTGCTACTGCTGCTGCTAAGTCGCTTCAGTCGTGTCCAACCCTGTGTGATCCCATAGACAGCAGCCCACCAGGCTCCTCTGTCCCTGGGATTCCCAAGCAAGAACACTGGAGTGGGTTGCCATTTCCTTCTCCAGTGCCTGTGAGGGAAAAGTGAAAGTTAAGATGCTCAGTTGTCAGAGTCTTAGCGATCCCATGGACTGCAGCCTACCAGGCTCCTCCATCCATGGGATTTTCCAGGCAAGAGTACTGGAGTGGGTTTCCATTGCCTTCTCCCATACTTGGGCTGCCTGATGTGAAAACACAACTCATTGAAAAAGACCCTGATGCTGGGAAAGACTGAGGTCAGGAGGAAAGGGGATGACAGAGGATGAGATGGTTGGATGGTATCATTGACTCAGTGGGCATAATTTTGAGCAAACTCCAGAAAATAATGAAGGATAGGGAATCCTGGTGTACTACAGTCCATGGAGTTCCAAAGAGTCAGACACAATTGAGTGACTGAACAACAAGAATGTTGCCTATAGCCTGAAATATACAGGATAGCCAAGGCTCTGACCCTTAAAGATATAACATTTTCCCATTCAAACAGACACAAAAAATTTCATAACAGGGAATAACATTTGTCTTGGAAGTTTTATAGGAACACTGTGACTGGACCTACATGGACAGATGCAAGAACGAAGGATTCTGGCACCAAGAAATTTGCAACAACCAATTGCACCCCTTTCTCTCTTACTATTAAAGAAAAGCCTGAATTCTAACTCAGGTAAGATGGTTCTTTAGGTCCCTAGTCCACCATCTTCTCTGTCTACTGGCTTTCAGAATTAAGTTGCTCTTCCTTGCTCCAACAACTAATCTCTTGATTTATTGGCCTGTCATGAAGTGAGTGGTACAAGCCTGGACTCAGTAACAGTGGCAAGCACTAGAACCAAACATTTCAGGGCTGGTGGAATTCTCAAACTGGAATTTTAAAAAAACTGTGATTAATATTCTAAGGATCCTAGCGGATAATGTATACAGAAGGCAAGAAAATATGGTCAACGTAAGTAGAGAGAATGAAGACACTAAGAACACACCTAAAAGAAAGTCTAGTGATTGAAAAGAAAAACAAACAAACAAAAAACTGTAGCAGAAAAGAAGAATGCCTATAATGGTCTTAGTACTCTGCACATGACTAAAGAAAGACTCTTTCAGCTAAAAAGGATATATCAATAGGATACTCAAAGAAAAAAGAAAAAGCAGGAAAAAAGAAAACCCACAATAGATTATCCATGGACTATGGGACTGTGGAGGCTTCCCTGGTGGCTCAGAGGTTAAAGTGTCTGCCTGCAATGCAGGAGACCCGGGTTTGATCCCTGGGTTGGGAAGATACTCTGGAGAAGGAAATGGCAGCCCACTCCAGTATTCTTGCCTGGAGAATCCCATGGATGGAGGAGCCTGGTAGGCTACAGTCCACGGGGTCACGAAGAGTTGGACACAACTGAGCGACTTCACTTTCACTTTCATGGGACTGTGGAATGTCTAACAAAAAGTGTGACATAATTTGTGATGGGATGCCCAGAGAAGAAGAGAGAAAAGGAGTATTTGAAGCAAATTTAATTTCAATATTAAAAAATCAATTAATGTAATTCCTCACATCAACAGGCTAAAAACTGAAAACCATATGATCTTAATAATAGATGTGGAAAAGCAACCAACAAAATCTAACACCCATTAATGATAAAAAAAAAACCCTCCAAATTAACAAGGAATAGAGGAGAATTTTCTCAGTTTGATAAAAACCATCTACAAAAAACCTACAGCTAACATCGTATCAATGGTGGAAGACTAGAAGTCTCCATTATGATAGGGTACGGGACGAGGAGGCCCCCTTCCATGGCTGCTTTTAACACTGAACCAGAAGCTTTTACTAATGCAACAATGTAAGAAAAGGAAATAAAAGGTATACAGATAGAGAAAGAAGACACTAACTGTCTTATTTCACAGATGGCATAGATAGAAAATACAAAATAACTGACAAAATACCCTTGGAAGGAATAAGCAGTTATAGCAAGACTGCAGGATACAAGGTGAGTATAGAGAAGTCAGTTGCTATGCACCAACAAACAAGCAGAAATTGAATTTAAAACAATATTATTTATATTAGCACCCAGAATGAAGTACTTACATATAAATATAAATATATATGCGTNAAAGTTACAAAACTCCAATGAATGAAATCAAAGAAGAATTAATTGGTAAGACACTCCATGTTCATGGATAGGAAGAATCAATATGGTCAAGATGTTAGTTGTACCCAGCTTGTCTATAAATTCAGTGAAATCCCAATAAAAATTAATTTTATAAATAATGACACACCAAATTTAAAATTTCAGTGTTGAGGGAAAAAACAAAAACAAAACTTAGAACCAACACAGTCTGGAAAGAAAAGAACAAAGTTAGAGAACTGACACTACCCAATTTCAAGACATATTATAAAGCTACAGTAATGAAGGCAGTTTGGCACTGGTGAAAGGACAAATATATCAGTGGAAAAAAAAATTTTAAAGAGCCCAGAAATATATACCCCATAAATGCAATCTATTGATATTTGACAAAAGAGCAAACGTGATACAATGAAGTTAAGATAGTCTCTCCAACAAATTATGCTAACATTCATATTTTGTATGTGAATATAGAGACAGATGTTACTGCCATCACAAAAATTAATTCAGAATGGATCATATACCTAAATGTAAAATTCTAAGCTAAAAAACCCTCAGAAGACAACATAGGAGGAAATCTGGATGAGCTTTCTTTTATTATACAAAAAAAAAGATACTTTGCATGAAAAAAAAACTAATTTATAAGCTGGTCTTCATTAAAACTAAACTTCTTTCTCTGTTAAAAAAACTGAAAGAATGAGAAGACAAATCAAATACTGAGAGGAAGTACACCTGCCAACACATGTTATATCTTTTTGATTGATTACAGCTATTCAAACAGATGAAGCCAGATATAGAAAAGCAAATAGTGTATTATACCATTTATATGTGGACTCTGAAAAAAAGAAATCAAACTCAGTTAGAGACAGCAGATTGGTGACTGTCAGAGGTAGGGGTAGGGGTGGGCAAAATGAGTAAAGGGGATCAAAAGATCCAAACTTCCAGTTATAAATATGTCCTGGGAATGTAATATACATTATGGTGAATATAGCTAACAATTCTCTTCCATATATTTGAAAGTTTCAAAGGGAATAAATCTTAAAACCATTTTTTGTTGTGATGAGAACTTTTAACTCTTTGGGAAAAGAAAAGAAAAAGAACAGTGAGACATATTTGAGTGAAAAGTGTTAAATAGTGTGAACAGCTACTAGCCATTTAATTTAACTCTGGCTCTTAGAACTTTTCTGAAATATATGGAAACTCTCAACATGAGAAATAGTTGTAATTAACCACTGACAAAGGAAAACACAGACAATGGAAGTAATCAACTCTGTCTACTAAATAAAGCAGTTAAAACTACTGGAATCATCATAGACACTATTAGACTGGGCAACATTAAATAAGAATGGAACTAATGTTTTCAGGAGTGAAGAAGCAGACCTCTAGATTCGATCTTCATTGTTTACTTTTTGGGGATATTTCAGGTACTTCTGCAAATATGTTAACTCCTCACAACAGGAGACAACATGATTTGAAAGAAAAAGTAAGTATTAGAAGTGCCCCCTCCCCCTACTCAAGTTCCAATTCTCAAAAACTTGCCCTGAGGCAAGTCACTTAACCTCTCAGAGGCTTAGATTTTTCATCTGCAAAATACATTTAATAATATATTATTGAACAATATGTGAGGATTAAATGAGACTTTTAGGGTATGTTAACAGAACCAGGCATATAGTAAGGATTAAATAAATGCATGTCAAGCAGATTAATGTATCAAATTAAATAAATGGCCTGTGATTTGGGATATTTTTCAAGATATAGAATTTATTTTAGAAATTCCAGTTCTTACACCACTTCTTACACTAAACTCTAGTGATCTGAAAGAGTACATGCTTAATGCAGAGATGTCCAAAGTAGTTTACCTATTGGGAGAACCTAGTTCAGTGACCTGTAAAAGCATTCCACACTCCTTGCTGAGCATTAATGGATTTTATATCTGTAACTTCATATGGAAAAGGTTCTTGAGAATGTCAGGTTTGTAGTACACAGTCTCCTTCTTGAGGACAAAATGTCCATTTACAGCCCTAAGTTAAGGATTCTCCACAATAATGCTGTTTTTTTCTTAAAAAGAGAGGAACAAAGGGAGTATTTACCTATCTTAAATAGGTTTTTTTTGAAATATGCTCAAAGCTTAAGTAGATATGTCAGAAGCTGACCTATGTCAGCTTGAGGTTTTTTTTCATTATGTGACTGTCTATTTCAATCTCCCAGATATATTAATATTTCAAATAAAAATAATACAGAGAATGAAATATTGCCACTTGCAGCAACACGGATGAACCTAGAGATTATTAAGTAAGTCAGACAGGGAAAGACAAATATCATATGATATCACTTACATGTAGAATCTTTAAAAAGTTATACAAATCAACTTATTTACAAAACAGAAACAAACTTACAGGCATAGAAAACAAATTTATGATTACCAAAGGGGGAAGGGAGGGGGAGAGGTAAACTAGGAGTTTGGGATTAACAGACACAAACCGTTATAAAGAAAATAGGTAATCAGCAAGAATTTAGAGTATAATCAATATGATAACCTATAAAATAACCTCTAATGGAAAAGAATCTGAAGCTGTATACTTGAAACTAGCATAATACCAACTATTGCTAATTCTTTTAAAAACAGAAAGAAAAGCTCTAATTTAATGTAATTTATTTTTAAAATTATTTCAAAATGACCAAATATATCAAAGAAAGCTACGTGAATGAAAGAGAAGAGGAATTTTAAAATATAGAGGAGCTAATCAGAGGGAACAAGGTCAACTAATAGAAGTCAGTTAAAAGTTAAGCTTATTAAAGTTTAACCTAATTTTCATCCAGTCCTAGAGATATAATATGATCCTCAATTGCAAGTCATTTCAGTTTAACAAATGTAGTGCTTACTATGTACATGACACTATTGCTAGCTACCTGACTTCTCTCATTCCCTACTCTGAGTATTGTTAGATGTGGTCCTTTTAAAAATCCATTACTACTTTCTAAAGAAAAATAAATAAACAAATGGGACCTGCTGCTGCTGCTGCTAAGTCGCTTCAGTCGTGTCCAACTCTGTGCGACCCCATAGACAGCAGCCCACCAGGTTCCCTCATCCCTGGGATTTTCCAGGCAAGAATACCGAAATGGGTTGCCATTTCCTTCTCTAGTGCATTAAACATAAAACTTTTTGCAATGCAAATCACTGACAAAATGAAAAGACAATCTACTGAATGGGAAAAAATATTTGCCAATGATATGATCTATAAGGGGGTAATATTTTTTAATTAATTAGTTTAGTTAATTGAAGGATACTTAACTTTACAACATTGTGATAGTTTTTCTCTTTCAACATGACTCCGTCATGGGTACACATGGGTCCTGCCATCCTGAACCCCCTCTCATCTCCCTCTGCACCCCATCCCTCTGGGTTGTCCCAGAGCACCAGCTTTGAGTGCCCTGCTTCATGCATCAAACTTGCCTTGACCATCTATTTTTCATATGGTAATATACATGTTTCAATGGTATTCTCTCAAATCATCCCACCCTTGCCTTCTCCCACAGAGTCCAAAAGTCTGTTCTTTACATCTCTGTCTCTTTTGCTCTCTTGCATATAAGATCATCATTACCATCTTTCTAAATTCCATATATATGTGTTAATATACAGTATTGGTGCATCTCTTTCTGACTTACTTCACTCTGTATAATAGGCTCCAGTTTCATCCACCTCATTAGAACTGACTCAGATGCATTCCTTTTTATAGCTGAGTAATATTCTATTTTGTACATGTACTATAACTTCCTTATCCATTCATCTGCTGATGGACAGTCTAGCTTCTTTCCATGTTCTAAGGGGGTAATATTAAAAATATATAAATACCTCATGCAACTCAACATTAGAAATATAATCTGATTAAAAATGTGCAGAAGACCTGAAAAGACATTTTCCCAAAAACATACAGACAGCCAACAAGCACATGAAAAGATACTCAACATCACTAATCAGAGAAAAACAAATTAAAACCACAATGAGATGTCAACTCACACCTGTCAGAATGGTGATCATCAAAAAGAACACAAATAACAAATGTGGTGAGGATGGTGAAAAAAGGGAACCCTTGTACATTGTTAGAGGGAATTTACATTAGTGCAGCCACTGTGAAAAACAGTATGGAGATTTCTCAAAAAACTAAACATAGAACTACAATATTATCAAGGAATTTCACTCCTGGGTATATACCCCAAAACCACAAAAACACTAAGTCAAAAGGATACATGCACTCCAATTTTCATAACAGCATTTTTTACAGTAGCCAAATTATGGAAGCAACCTAAGTGGCCATCAACAGATGAATGGATAAAAAATGTGATATATTTATAGCATATATTCCATATAATAGAATACCACTCAGTCATAAAGAGAATGAATTTTGCCATTTGTAATAACATGGATGGATTTGAAGGGTATTATGGGATCACCAACTCAATGGACATGAATTTGGGTGGACTCCAGGAGTTGGTGATGGACAGGGAGGCCTGGTGTGCTGTGGTTCATGGGGTCACAAAGAGTCAGACACAACTGAGTGACTGAACTGAACTGAACTGATGCCAAGAGAAATAAGTCCGAGAAAGACAAGTACTGTATAATATCACTTATATGTGGAATCTAAAAAACAAACTAGTGAATATAATCAAAAAAAGAGAGGGAGAGAGACTCACAGATATAAAGAACAGAGTGTGGTTACCAGTAGGGAGAAGGAAAAGGGTAAGCGCAAGACAAGGGTAGAGAATTAAGAGGTACAAACTAGTGGAATGGCCAAAAAGTCCATTCAGGCTTTTTGTAGCATTGTAGGAAAAGCTGAATGGACTTCTTGGCCAACTCAATGCTATGTATAAAATAAATGAGCTACAGGGATATATTGTACAGCATAGCGAATACAGTCAATACTCTATAGTAACTATAACTGGAGTACATAACCTTTAAAAATTGTAAATCACTAGGTTGTACACCTGAAGCTTATGTAATATTGTACATCAACTACACCTCAATAGCTTTTTTAATTTAAAAAACCACTATTGCTTTTCATTTGCTTCTCAAAATATTAAAGACAATGAATCATGATATTAAACAGAAACTTTGGGGTTTCAAAAAATAACTTCAAGTAAATGATAAAAAACTATATCTGATAAGGGACAGCATATAAGTCATATTCTGTAAAGCAGTTTGTATCCATAAAATATAGAGGACTCTTAAAACACTAAAATAGACAGCCTAATTAAAACATAGGTAAAAGGTTTACACTGACATTTCTCCAAAGGAGACATATAAATGGCCAATGAGCATATGAACAAATGTTCATCATTTATCACTTAGGCAATACAAAAAGAAACATAATGAGATACAAGGTCACAATCAGTAAGATGACTAACATAAAGATAGAGAATATCCAGTGTTGGCAAGGATATGGAGAAATTGGAACCCTCAATAAATCTCTATAAATGTAAAATGGTACAACCAGTTTGGTGGTTAGTTAAAATATTGAACAAAAAGTTACTTATTACCTGGCAATTCCAAGAGAATGGGAAAACAGAAAAATACCTCTACACAAAAATTTATACATGAAGGTTCATAGCAACATTATTCACAAGAGCCAAAAGGTGGTAACAATCCAGATGTCTACAAATTGGTGAATGGATAAACAAAATTGTATATACATAAATACAGTATCATTCAGTCATAAAAATAAATGAAGTTCTGGTATACATGCCATAACATAGATAAATTTTTAAAATGTGCTAAATGAAAAAAAGTCAGACAGAAATGGGTAGATGCCTACGATTCCATTTATATGAAATTTCAGAATAGACAAATACACAGAAATAGAAAATAGAATAGCTTTTGCCAGGGCCTGGGGTAAACAAGGAATGGGTTATTGTTAATGGATACATGAGTTCTTTTTTAGGGTGATGAAATGTTTTAAAGTTAGTGGCAATGGCTGTTCAACTCTGTGAATATCTGAGTTACATGCTTCAAAAGCATGAATTTTATGGTATGAGAATTATATTTCAATAAAGCTGTTATTATGGAAAGCAGTCCAAGTCATCTTTCATTTCAGATCTACTCTGTTAAAAAATGGACATTTTCACTCATAACCACACAAATACATGAACACCCAAGTTCATGGTTTATGAAACTTTGGAAATGTGTATATCTGACTTTTCCATAATTGATGAAAAAATATCCTGGTGTTAAAAATCAGCCAGTCATTTCTGTGTAGATCTATAGATCCTTGGACTGTCATAGAATTTATTTGACTATTTCTAGTATTCATCCAACATAGTATCATGCATATGTATCATTCCTGGAAAGGCTTCCTACCTTCAAAACTAAGAAGACATTAATAAGTTATATTGAATTTTAATAGGCCAAAGTTGTTGTTCAGTAGCTCAGTCATATCCAACTCTTTGTGACCCCATGGACTGCAGCACATCAGGCTTCCCTGTCCTTCACTGTCCCCCAAAGTTTGCTCAGACTCATGTCTATTGAGTTGATGATGTCATGCAACCATCTCATCCTCTGTTGCCCTCTTCTCCTCCTGTCCTCAATCTTTACTAGCATCAGGGTTTTTTCTAAAGAGTCAGCTCTTCACATCAGGTAGTCAAAGTTTTGGAGCTTCACTATTCAGGACTGATTTCCTTTAGGATTGACTGATTTCATCTCCTTGTTGCCCAAGGGACTCTCAAGAGTCTTCTCCAGCACCACAATTAGAAAGCATCAATTCTTTGGTGCTCAACCTTCTTTATGGTCCGACTCTCACATCCATACATGACTACTGGAAAAATCATAGCTTTGACTAGATGGACCTTTGTTGGCAATGTAACGTCTCTACTTTTTAATATGCTGTCTAGGTTAGTCATAGCTTTTCTTCCAAGATGCCAGCGTCTTCTAGTTTCATGCCTGCAGTCACCATCTGAAGTGATTTTGGAGCCCAGAGAAATAAAGTCTGTGATTGTTTCCTTTTTTTCCCCATCTATTTGCCACGAAGTGATGGGTCCAGATGCCATGTTCTTAGTTTTCTGAATATTGAGCTTTAAGCCAACTTCTTCACTCTCCTCTTTCACCTTCATCAAGAGGGTCTTTAGTTCTTCTTCACTTTCTGCCATTAGGGTGGTATGATCTGCATGTCTGAGGTTACTGACATTTCTTCCAGCAATCTTGATTCTACCTTGAGCTATATCCAGTTTGGCATTTTGCATAATGTACTTTGCATATAAGTTAAATAAGCAGGGTGTCAGTATGCAGTTTGATGTACTCCTTTCCCACTTTTGAACCAGTCCATTGTTCCATGTGGGGCTTTCCTGGTGGCTCAGATGGTAAAGAGTCTGCCTACAATATTGGAGACCCGAGTTCAATCCCTGGGTTGAGAAGATCCGCTGGAGAAGGAAATGGCAACCCATTCCAGTGTTCTTGCCTGGGAAATCCCATGGACAAAGGGGCCTGGTGGGCTACAGTCCATGGGGTTGCAAAAAGTCAGCTATGGCTGAACGACTAACACGTTGTTCTATGTATGGTTCTAACTGTTGCTTCTCGACCTGCATGCAGGTTTCTCAGGAGGCAAGTAAGGTGGTCTGCTATTAGCTCAATGCCGTTTTATGAAAAATTTAAGTATTTAAACTTTGTCAGCCAAAAGCATATCTTTATATCATTTAACATATGCCACTAGTTATATAGCTATGAGAGGTGAAAAAAAGTTCAAATTAAAATATTTGCACTGTTATTCTTTCCCCCCAAATTAACTCAATCTGGACAGCATTATCACTACTGCCGAGCAGTAAATTCATCCACTTTTATAGGTCATGCTTATTTTTCTCTTCTACAAATTTCTTATCTATTTCTCACAGGCTCTCTCTGAGAAACCACTAGTATGAAACGAACAACAGATGTGTGAATTTTCTAACACCTCTTTCTGTCCACATTTTCTTTTAAATTTTCCCTTGTTCAATTACCACTTGGAGCTCAAGTCATTTTCTAGTCAATAGCTTTTGGTAGCTTTTGACTGAACCAAGAAATAAGGAGACCCTGTAAGGAAAATCAAGTCATGACTGGCCATTTACAAAAGAATCAATCATAGTCAGAAATATACCAGTTTGTTTTACTTGACAATTAAACTAGTGCAAGAAAACTAGCTTGTAAATGCTGGGATTGACACAGTACACACAGAAGACAACAAATTAAACTGTCAGTTTCATATGAGACAATAGTACACAACTAATTAATATTTAGGATATTGTGATGCATGTCATATAATCAGCAATGTATAGCGGAATAATTTAAAATTTATTTTAATANTGGATTATTATAAAAGTAAATGCATTTAGGACTAGTATCATTAGCTAAATTTTTATAAAAGGAAAGTAAAATACTAAAATTATGACCTTAATTTCAATATACAATCAACTATGTAAGTCATTGACTTTAAATATATTTCATCTAAATCATTCATTATAAATGAAATCAATTGACTTATTAGTTGGATATCCTGATTTCCTCCATGTCTAATTACTGAGACTCCTATCTTTTTCCAATAAGTAAGACTGAGGGGTTTTGTGTATGATGAGTAAAATTCCTTTTTTGACCATTTGAGGTGTTTGAAAGACAAAAATAATTGACTGCCAAAAAAGGGATTTAAGTTGACATTACAATTTTAAGGTTGACCAGCTGCATGCTAACATGCTTGGAAAGTATACCACAACAATCTGAATATCTTTTTTTCTCCCATACGCACAATGCCTTTTAGTTAAGGGTGAGGGGTGTCAAACTAAAACTCTGGCTTTAAAAAAATATAACAATAAACTCATCAGAAAAGTAAACACTTCAATAAACAAAAGTCAAAATTTAGAACAGAAGTCATAGACTGAATCTATAAAGGCAAATATTCTCCACAAAAGTATGTTTTTTTCCTATAAAAATTTTCCACAATTTTATTATGATTAAAAATTGGGATTTTCACAAAAATTTTTGAATATCTGGATTTTGTTTAAAAAAATTACTACCTGGCAACTACAGTCCCATTTTTCACACATAGCAAGAAATTAGAAATAAGTGAAACATGCTTTTTTAGATGTGGGCACATCAGAAGCATCTCTGATTCAAAGGACATGAACTTGGGCAAACTCCAGGAGATGGTGAGGGATAGGGAGGCCTGGCTTGCTGCAGTCCATGGGGTCTCAAAGGGTCAGACACGACTTGCAACTGAACAGCAACAACATCAGAAGCATTGTTTTCAGTCTGTTTATAGGATTTATAGCAGTCATAATTTCTTAGCTTTCCTGATTTATATGACCTATACATCTAAGCATCTAAATTTATGCCTCTCCCACCAAATAGAAATAAATGTTTCTATTAAAAGACTAAACAAATAATTCAGTTTCAAAAAGTTTAAAATCCTAAAAGTATATCTTCAATGCACTTATTTTGACATAAGTAATGATTCTGATCACTTTTTAGAAGTACTGTACACATTTCTGGTCATACATCTAGCTTTCAAAGCACAATGGAAAGGAAGCCTTAAAGCCTTAGGTACATCGTGCTCTCTGCTTGCTAAAAACTATCTCTAGAATCCACACTATGACTGATGAACAATCACACATGGAAATAAATGACTGGGGTTAGATAAGACAGAAAGGGAAGCAGTCCTTTCAGATTAGTCATATACAATATTTGCCCAAAGTCAAAACTACCTATTTCAAGATCTAACCTGGAACATAAACTACTCATAGCATTAATATATTAAATATTAATGTAAATATTGACAAGATGACATGCCAGAAGTTTAATAAAATTTTTCCTAGAACTAAGTTCTTTTCAAAAAGACATAAACACAATCTATGGACCTGCCATTCAGAATATCAGATGGTGTAAGCTGAATATTATTAAAATGTCTTGGAAAAAATATATACTCCTGGACCAAGCAATTGTATATGTAGCATAAGACTTCATATCACAGGAAACAATCACTGATTTATCCAAAGATTTATATACAAGGAAGTTCTCATAACCTCATTTATAATAGCAAAAAGGAGGGGGCAATATACCACCTAATTCATCAATAGAGTATTGGTTGATACTTGGTACACTGGAAATGTGAAGTGTAGATAATTAATTAATGCCACAGTACCAATTCACAATATCAAATGAAGTAAGCAGATCCAAAGCGGTATGTGTACCAAGATCCCAGGTTCATAATAGACCTGAATGAAATAAAAATGAAAGCATGTGTATCAAAATATTTTATATACCTAAAATTAGATTTTAGGTATAGTGGGTTGAATAGAGTCCCCTCAAATGTCATATACACGTGAAACCACAGAATGTGGCTTTATTTGGATATAGAGCCTTTGCATATATTATTGGAGAAGGAAATGGAAATCCACTCCAGTATTCTTGCCTGGAGAATCCTCTGGAGAGAGGAGCCTGGCAGGCCATGATCCATAGGGTTGCAGACAGTCAGACACTACTGAAATGACTAAGCAATTGCGCATATGTAATTAGTTAAGATGAGGCCAGACTGGACTAGGGTGGGCTCTAAATCCAAAGACTATTGCCCTTATAAGAAGAGATGATGCACAAAGACAAAGCAGAAGAAGGCCATGTGAAGACAAAGGCAGAGCCTGGGGTGATACAGCCACAAAGGAATGCCAGTGATTGCTGGGAGCTTCCAGAAGCTAGGAAGAAGCAAGGCAGGATTCTTCTCAGTGTGCAGAGGAAGCATAGCCTTGTTGACACCCTGATTTTGGATTTCTTGTCTACAGAACTGTGAGAGAACACATTTTTTTGTTGTTTTAAGTCACCAAATCTGAGGTCATGTGTTCAGGTGGCCCTGAGAAACTAAAACAGTAAGTGATATTTATTTTCCTCTTCGTGTGTATGGTTTTTATTCTATTTTATAAATTAATATGTAACTTTCATAATAATAAAAGTCAGATATATTGTGACCTAATAATTAAACATCTAATAACTGATAATTATATATTCTTTTGAACGGAAAAGTTCTAATCCACACAGAGAAAAATCTGTGTTCAAACATACTCTGTAATACTAATGAGTATCTGAAACCCCAATACTATCTTCTACATTTACAAGATTTGGGGATAAGCAACGAAAATCTAAGAATGAACAAACATCACTAAACTTTATTTATAATGAAATCAAAGCAGCTCTGTAAAAGCAATAAAGAACTTCTGGAACAGCAATCACATTTGGTTCATATAATATTGATTTATTTTTAGTAAACAGAGTAATTTCTCAGGTGGGAATTGAGAGAATTCAATATGGAACAAATAAGATAAAATACACTTGGATACAAGACAGACACAATACAAATAAACTTTGGAACTGGAACCCTTAGATTTCACCTAGTACATCTTCCAAAATTTCAAGAATCCTTCAAACAACATTCCTGACAGGAGATAATTCACTCAATGGAATGAAATTTTCCAAGTACCCATCACTTGCCAAGAATAAATAACTACATCATCCAGTGAAAAGTTCCAAAGGTAGAAACTCACTTTGTCAGAAAGCTGTCTATTCTGTACTTCAACAATTCTAGTTGTTAGAAAATTCTTATGTTGAGATAAAATCTTCTTTCTGGTGTAACTAAAATATTTTTATTCTTCTTTTATACTTTCTTCATTTTTCCATTCATTATTCATAGACAACTTGGATCATAACTTGAAATTATACATTTAAAGAGTTTTAGAAAGGAAATAAAGAGATTACTAACTTCTCACCAGTGACAACATTCCCTTTACAGCATTCTTTACCCAACTGCTACACCCTCTGGTTTTGAACACAACCTAAAAAGAACAAGTTCCCTCATCTGTAAGCAGGTAGATCTATTTTAGGTATGTTTTATGTAGAGCTGAACTTTGCCTTTCTATGAATTTCACTGATTGGTTCTATTCCTTCCTGCCAGAACACAGTCAACTCATCCATATGAAAGCTAGCCAGGCATTAGAAAATCACCATCAGCTCTCCCTTAGGTATCTGCTTAACTCAGCAAAACACGCCTGGTTACCCTTCCTGGTTTCAACAAACTTCAGTATTCAGCCTCCTTCACAGTTTTCTGAATAAATCTAATACATCCATGTGTCTATCTACAGCCTAGTGCCTGGTACTCGATATATTTCAGGTGTGATATGTCCAGTGGTAGTGACAGCACTAACATGGCCACTGTGTCAGAAATCCTATCAACCATAGTTAGGGGCAATAGCACATTTCCTACTGACTGTTTAGCTAAAATCCTGGAGTATTTTTCACTAGAATCCCCTTATTTCTGTTTCCCCCCATTTCTATAAACAGGTAGTTTTTTTTTTAAATAGAATAACTAAAAGGCAGAACCTGGTATTTAGCCCTACCGAATATCATTGTATTAGTTCCTGCCTTTCTTGCTGGTTTTTCAGCATCTCTCTGATCCTTAATTCTTCAATCCAAATGATATTCTTTAGAGACTTGCACCATTCACAAATTTAACAAGGTCTTCCCCATATTCCCTTCAACAGAGAGTTCTAAACATTTTAACTAAAATTCCGAAGTTCCTCCAAAGCTCTTCAACTATTAGTCATAATGCTGCTGCTGCTACTGCTGATGTTAGACAATGAGTATCTCTTTCTACCAAACATTGTCCTAAGTGCTTTATTTATATTATCACATCTAATACTCATAAAAACCCTGTGAGATAATGACTACTGCTACTGCTCATTTTACAGATAAAAACATGGCTAGTGGAGTGGCAGAGCCATTCAGTTCAGTTCAGCTCAGTTCAGTTGCTCAGTTGTGTCTGACTCTTTGCAACCCCATGAATCGCAGCACGCCAGGCCTCCCTGTCCATCGCCAACTCCCGGAGTTCACTCAGACTCATGTCCATCGAGTCAGTGATGGCATCCAGCCATCTCATCCTCTGTCATCCCCTTCTCCTCCCACCCCCAATCCCTCCCAGCATCAGCATCTTTTCCAATGAGTCAACTCTTCGCATGAGGTGGTCAAAGTACTGGAGTTTCAGCTTTAGCATCATTCCTTCCAAAGAAATCCCAGGATTGATCTCCTTCAGAATGGACTGGTTGGATCTCCTTGCAGTCCAAGGGACTCTCAAGAGGCTTCTCCAACACCACAGTTCAAAAGCATCAGTTCTTCAGCACTCAGCCTTCTTCACAGTCCAACTCTCACATCCATACATGACAACAGGAAAAACCATAGCCTTGACTAGACGGACC
>SJYQ01004544.1:223995-305970 GCA_006410935.1 Redunca redunca | reverse complement strand
CTCAGTCATCTCCGACCCTCAGCGATCCCATGGACTGCAGCCCACCAGGCTCCTCCATCCAAGGGATTTTCCAGGCCAGAGTACTGGAGTGGGGTGCCATTGCTTTCTCCAATAAAACATGCTACTGGTAATTTAAATACACACATAAATGTGAAAGAAGAAGGCATTTATGTATTTTGAAGTGGCAAAAGAAACACCACTTGGGACTTCCCTGGCAATCCTGTGGTTAAGCCTCACCCTTCCACTGTTGGGGTCGGGGGGGTGGGCTCAATCTCCAGTGTGGAAACTAAGATACCACATATTGTGTGGCCAACAAATAAATAAATAACATCTTCAAAAAAAGAAAGAAACACTACAGGAAAATTTCTATAGTAGAATCTCAATTTGATAAAGAATTTTTTATATATAATGTCTTATAAGGAATTGAAAGCCTATAACCAAAATTGTTAATAGTCTTTATCTAAATGATAGGACTCAAAGTAGTTTTAATTAGGCTTTTTTCTGTCTGATGTCTTTGTAACTTTTATGAACTTCTACAATTCTAATAAAAAAGAAAATTACATTTCAACACTCTGTTTTGTCTGTCTTGGCCCTTGTATCATGTTATCTTTACCAAGTGGTCCAAATCCATCTGTTAACATGGAATTTTTAGTTCTCTATACACAGTCTTTAGTGTTACTTGTCTGAACAATCTGCAGTTTCTCTTCTCCCACAGTTTAAAAACTACATGAGTCTTTCTCATTTTCTCCTCCTTGGAGTCATAGAGTATAAGTATACACCCTCAGATGTATAACAGCTATTCAAATATTTTAAAGCCTTGCCTATTTTCCCAAACCTTTTCCCATTTTCTCTGATTAAAACCTATGGCTTTGTCAATCATTTCTTATATGACATAATGCTAGACCCTTCTCCATCTCAGTCACCTGTTCTCACATTTCCTGAAACTCTGTGGTCAATGTCTTTTGAATACTTCAGAGAAAACATCCCTCTATATTCAGTTTCCAAATACAGAGTCCAAAGACCAATTTCCGTCACTTGTATGTTTCTCTTAAAACGCCTCTTTTTGCAACCTTTTAAAAGTAGTCATATCAGTCTACTGATGTACATTGAACTTTTCACTTACTGATACTATCTTCATAAAAATACTGACGAATTATATAGCAGTAGAAGAAGGAGAAAGGAAAGGCTACCTACTCCAGTATTCTGGCCTATGCAGTCCATGGGGTAGCAAAGAGTCAGACCTGACTGACTTTCACTTTCACTTTTCTTTCTGTATCTTAACTGAGCATTAATTCCAAAAGAATTTACTGAACTCCTTCTGTAGTTTTTAATATTAGCAGTTAAAAAATTCAACATAATCAACTTAGTAGCATCTACTTAGAATATATAATAATTTCAAGAAAGTCCAATTCACAGTTTCAAGTATGAGTCCCTCTAAAAGCCTCCAAAATCTTAGGGTCAGGATTTAGCATGAAAAATGTTTACTTAGTATCTCCTAATTACTATAAGGAATATTAGACTCATAATATGAGTATTTCATAATCAAGAGATATTTCAGTGCTTTAGAATTTTTTGTGAGACTTTCTGGGAACCTTACTTTGTTAAATATAACTAGTTATACAACCCTTGACATAATGTCAAAATTCCAAGAGCAAAAACACTCTCTTCTTTGACCCATAGCAACTGTACAATTCTATTTCATGCCTGACAGCTGATTCTCACAAGGCCTCTGACATGCCTAACATAATCCGTGACAGCTGATTCTAGCAAACAGCAATCATAGCAGACAAATAACGTTTTTTGACTAGTTGTCTGAAAGAAGCAAGAATAAATAATATATTTGATCTGATCATGTATAGAGATAGCCTTTTATTAGATCCAAATCTGGAATTATTAAGTAAATTTTTACTTGGTAAATTAACATGCACAAGAGTAATTTGATGCTTTATATTCCAATACCATTGTTTAGCTTTTTCTCCATTCTTCTCTAGCAGTCATTCTTTAAAATAAAGGGAATTGTGTTTAACATGCAGGTTCAGAAGTCAAAAACCCGAGTTTCAGTCTTAATCTAGAAGTGGCCCAGGAATCTTCATTTCATTAGACTCTCTAGGGGATTAGGAAACAAAACATCTACAAAGTATATTTTGAGAGGCACTACCTAATCCCATCAATCCACTAAGCGTACTCACATGAAAACAGTGCCCACTCTCAATTCCCCAACCCCATGATTTGCAACTTACATATTATTCATATCACTTTCAGAAAACATAATGTAAGAAAGACTGGACAAGACATAAGTACCAAATTGTCTAGTGACTGACAGTCTCTACTAGATTACCTCCAACTCCTTCTCTCACCTCAGAAACTGTCTCCAAAAAACTGGCCAAACTTTGACTTTTTCCAGTAAAAGAGGTTTTTAATAATGTATAGACATACACAATGAAGGTTACTACTCTCTCCTATATGAGTGACTTTAAAGCTAGCCCAGCTTCAGCTCCCAGCATACCTGATGGTACAAACTGCTCAATTCTGTCAGCCTCCATGGCCAAATGACACATTGCCAAGAATCCAAGCAAGATAGGTCTGAAATGTATTTGTAAGAGTTTTGGCCCTAAACTAAAAGACCAATAGAGCAAGGTCAGACTTCATGCATGAGTTTGTCTGGCACATAGTATTTACCAGCTGTGGATAGTGAAATTTGATGGAGTATCCAGGCCCTTTTGATTGATTTTCTCAAAAGAAGTTTCAGCACTGGGAATAAGCACCTCTAAATGCAGATGTGGGCTTATCTGCTGGTAACAGAAAAAAGAATCAACTTTGTAGGTAAGGACATGAACATTGAGCATTACAAATTTCTCTGAAAAATATGTAACCCAGTTGTGATAATTACTAGCCATTTTACCTAAGCAAGTATTGCTGCTGCTAAGTCACTTCAGTCATGTCTGACTCTGTGCAACCCCACAAATGGCAGCCCACCAGGCTCCCCGTCCCTGGGATTCTCCAGGCAACAACACTGGGGGGGGTTGCCATTTCCTTCTCCAATGCATGAAAGTGAAAAATGAAAGGGAAGTTGCTCAGTCGAGTCCGACTCTTAGCGGCCCCATGGACTGCAGCCCACCAGGCTCCTCCGCCCATGGGATTTTCCAGGCAAGAGTACCGGAGTGGGGTGCCATTGCCTAGGTTGGTGTAAAGGCAACTGTGGTTTTGCATTGTGGAAATTTGCCATTTGATATTTGAATACATTCTTAAATAAATGTGGTTGTGCTATACACAGCTTTAATGTGCTTTTCTTTGTTTATGGTTTTTGCTAATGGCCTTATTACTTGCTGTTTATTTTGTATATATTTTAAACTATGGAAATGATATTAGACAAAAAGCAAATTCAAGTGATTTTTTTATTCAAGTTCAGAATGGTCATAAAACCACAGAGACAACTTGTAATATCAACAATGCATTTGGCCCAGGAAAGGCTAATGAACATACAGCACAGTGGTGGTTCAAGAAGCTTTGCAAAGGAGATGAGAGTCTTGAAGATGAGGAGCACAGTGACCAGCCATTGGAAGTTGACAACAGCCAAGAGCATCACTGAAGCTGATCCTCCTACAACTAAACAAGAAGTTGCCCAAGAACTCTGCATTGATCATTCTATAGTCGTTTGGCATTTGCAGCAAGTTGGAAAGGTGAAAAGGTTCAGTAAGGAGGGGCCCTCATGAGCTGACTGGAAATAAAAAAAAAATCATCATTGCGGTGTCATCTTACTTTGTGCAACAACAATGGACCATTTCTCAATCAGACTGTGATGTGTGATGAAAAGTGGATTTTATATGACAACCAGCAATGATCATCTCAGAGGCTGGACCAAGAAGCAGCTCCAAAGCACTTCCCAAAGCCAAACTTTCACCAGTCATGGTCACTGTTGGTGGTCCTCAGCCAGTCTGGGCCACTACAGCCTTCTGAATCCTGGTGAAACCATTATGCCTGGAATGCTCAGTAAGAAGATGAGATGCACTGAAAACTGCAATGCCTGCAGCAAGCATTGGTCAACAGAAAGGGTCCACTTCTCCATGGCAATGCCCGACCGCACAGCACACAACCAATGCTTCAAAACTTTAATGAATTGGACTACAAAGTTTTGCCTCATCTACCATATTCATCTGACCTCTCACGAACTGGCTACCACTTCTTCAAGCATCTCAACAGCATTTTTGCAAGGAAAATGCTTTCACAACTATCAGGTGACAGAAAAATGCTTTTCAAGAGTTTGTAGAATCTCAAAACAAGGATTTTTATGCTACACAAATAAACAAACTTAGTTCTCTTAATAAAGCCTAGTTATAATGATTTAAAATTCACGATCTGAAACCACTATTACTTTTGCATCAACTTAATACTTGTTTACAAGAATGCCCACTATCACTCCTCTTATTAAACATAGTACTGGAAGTCCTAGCTAGAGACATCAATCAAGAAAATAAAGACAATCAGAAAGGAAGAAGTAAAGTTGCCTCTGTTTGAAGATGATATGATCTTATATATACAAGATCCTAAAGACTCCACTAGAAAACTGTTGGAATTAATCAACAAACTCAGCTGAGTNATAAAATCAATATACAGAAATCAATTATAATTCTATAAACTAACAATGAAATATCTGAAAAAGAAATAAAACAATCTCACTCTCAAAAGCAAAAAAGATAATAAAATACTTAAGAATAAATTTACCCAAGGACGTGAAAAATCTATACAATAACAACTATAAGACTTTGATTTTTTAAAACATTAAAGACATAAACAAATGGAAAGATATCCCATGTTCCTGGATCACAAAAACTTGGACTTCCATTTTTTTTTTACATAAAGAAGGATTATATTCAATGATGGCAAAAGATTTCTCCTCTGAAAATCTATTTCATTCAAATACAGATTGCCTTGCAGTATCATTTAAATATTTCATTAGCATATTTCACCAACAAAACTGTAAGTTTCATGATGATAATATGTCTTATACTTGTTTTCTTTATCACATCTGAAAGCACATGTTCTTTTCATTCACAGATTTTGGTAGATGGTTAAAAGTTACTCTCCTTGGAACACACAACTAAATTCTATTTTCTGTCCCCACCCTTGCTTGATCATGTGACTGAATTGTGAACAACAGAATGTGAACTGAAGTTAAGTTCTGGAAAAGAACTAAGCTGAAAGATGAACGGTACTTCTGTTCCTGAGTTGTTGCCCATAAAGAGCTACCTAGATTGCTGCATAATACAGGAACAACCATGCTATTCATTCTATAGAATGAATAAGAAATCAACTCTTATCATGTAAACACTCTGAAATGTGGAGATTTTAAAATATGAGCATTTCAGTTCAGTTCAGTCGCTCAGTCGTGTCCGACTCTCCGTGACCCCGTGAATAGCAGCACGCCAGGCCTCCCTGTCCATCACCATCTCCCGGAGTTCACTCAGACTCACGTCCATCAAGTCCGTGATGCCATCCAGCCATCTCATCCTGGGTCGTCCCCTTTTCCTCCTGCCCCCAATCCTTCCCAGCATCAGAGTCTTTTCCAATGAGTCAACTCTTCGCATCAGGTGTCCAAAGTACTGGAGTTTCAGCTTCAGCATCATTCCTTCCAAAGAAATCCCCGGGTTAATCTCCTTCAGAATGGACTGGTTGGATCTCCTTGCAGTCCAAGGGACTCTCAAGAGGCTTCTCCAACACCACAGTTCAAACGCATCAATTCTTTGGTGCTCAGCCTTCTTCACGGTCCAACTCTCACATCCATACATGACCACTGGAAAAACCATAGCCTTGACTAGACGGACCTTAGTCGGCAAAGTAATGTCTCTGCTTTTGANAATTTCAGTCTGAATTTGGCAATAAGGAGCTCATGATCTGAGCCACAGTCAGCTCCTGGTCTTGTTTTTGCTGACTGTATAGAGCTTCTCCATCTTTGGCTGCAAAGAATATAACCAGTATGATTTCGGTGTTGACCATCTGGTGATGTCCATGTGTAGAGTCTTCTCTTGTGTTGTTGGAAGAGGGTGTTTGCTATGACCAGTGCATTTTCTTGGCAAAACTCTATTAGTCTTTGCCCTGCTTCATTCCGCATTCCAAGGCCAAATTTGCCTGTTACTCCAGGTGTTTCTTGACTTCCTACTTTTGCATTCCAGTCCCCTATAATGAAAAGGACATCTTTTTTGGATGTTAGTTCTAAAAGATCTTGTAGGTCTTCATAAAACCTTTCAACTTGTTTCCTCAGCGTTACTGGTTGGGGCATAGACTTGAATAACTGTGATATTGAATGGTTTGCCTTGGAAACGAACAGAAATCATTCTGTCATTTTTGAGATTGCATCCAAGTACCACATTTCGGACTCTTCTGTTGACCATGATGGCTACTCCATTCCTTCTGAGAGATTCCTGCCCACAGTAGTGGATATAATGGTCATCTGAGTTAAATTCACCCATTCCAGTCCATTTTAGTTCACTGATTCCTAGAATGTCAACGTTCACTCTTGCCATCTCTTGTTTGACCACTTCCAATTTGCCTTGATTCATGGACCTGACATTCCAGGTTCCTATGTAATATTGCTCTTTACAGCATCGGATCTTGCTTCTATCACCGGTCACATCCACAACTGGGTATTGTTTTTGCTTTGGCTCCATCCCTTCATTCTTTCTGGAGTTATTTCTCCACTGACCTCCAGTAGCATATTGGGCACCTAATGACCTGGGGAGATATTCCTCTTTTGGTATCCTATCATTTTGCCTTTTCCTACTGTTCATGGGGTTCTCAAGGCAAGAATACTGCACTCAGCACAAGCGGCTGCGATGGTGGTGCAGCTACCCAACGTCCGAGGTCAGGGCAATGGCCGAGAGTGCCAGGCTGCGACGGCACAGGAACGGCTGAGAGGAGCCACCCCATGTCCGAGGTCACAGGTGGCGGCCGGGAGGAGCCACCCCGCATACGAGGTCAAGAGCAACAGTCTGGAGGAGCCACCCCACGTCCGAGGCCAGGGTCGGGGGCTGGGAGGAGACACCCCGCGTCCAAGGCCAGGGAAGGTGGCCAGGAGGAGCCACCCCACTCCCAAGGCCAGGGGCGGTGGCCAGGAAAATCAACCCACGTCCAAGGAGCGGTGGCTGTGCTGGCGCAGGAGGGCCTAGAGGAGCTATCCGACGTTGAAGGACAGGAAGGGCGGCAGTGAGGAGATACCTCTCGTCCAAGGTAAGGAACAGCGGCTGTACTTTGCTGGAGCAGCTGTGAAGAGATACCCCATGCCCAAGATAAGACAAACCCAAGTAAGATGGTAAGTGTTGAAAGAGGGCATCAGAGGGCAGACACACTAAAACCATACTCACAGAAAACTAGTCAATCTAATCACACTAGGACCACAGCCTTGTCTAACTCAGTGAAACCAAGCCATGCCTGTGGGGCAACCCAAGACGGGCGGGTCATGGTGGAGAGGCCTGACAGAATGTGGTCCACTGGAGAAGGGAATGGCAAGCCACTTCAGTATTCTTGCCTTGAGAACCCCATGAACAGTAGGAAAAGGCAAAATGATAGGATACCAAAAGAGGAATATCTCCCCAGGTCATTAGGTGCCCAATATGCTACTGGAGGTCAGTGGAGAAATAACTCCAGAAAGAATGAAGGGATGGAGCCAAAGCAAAAATGAGCATTTAGGTACCCATTAATAATGCTAGCACTTATCTCAATTGTAATTATATACTATTTATTTACTTATCTCCCTAAATAGTCTAAAAGCTCCCCTGAGCCTGAAACTGTGCCTATTTTTGCTCACCAGCAAGTGTCTAGCTCCTGGCCCTGTGCCTTGTATGTAGCAACGTCTCAGTAAATCCCATGGAATGTACAAATAATGGAAAACATGTTCAACAGGTATAAGTTAATAAATGCTTATTGTTTTTTAATTTTTTATCTTATATTGTGTTAACTATAACAATGTTGTTAGTTGAAGGTGTACAAAGTGATTCAGTTATACATATATGTATATGTGTGTGTGTGTGTGTATATATATATACAGATGTATATATTCTTTTTCAGTTTCTTTTCCCATATAGATGATTACAAGGTATTGAGTAGCATTCCCTATGCTATTATACAGTAGGTCCCTGTTGATTATATATTGTATATATAGTAGTGTGTATATGTTAATCCCAACCTCTTAATTTATCCCTTTCCTGCACTTTTCCCTTTGGTAATCAGAAGTCTGTTTTCAAACTCTGTGTGTCTGTTTCTGTTTTGTAAATAAGTTCATTTGTATCCGTTTTTTAGATTTCATATATAAGTAATATCATATGATATTTGTCTTTCTCTGTCTGATTTATTTCACTTATTATGGTAATCTCTAGGTCCAGCCATGTTGCTGCAAGTGGCATTATTTCATTGTTTTTAATGGTTGAGTAATATTCCACTGTCTACATGTACCACATGTTCTCTATCCATTCATCTGTTGATAGATATTTAGGCTGCTTCCATGTATTGGCTATCATGAATAGTGCTACAATGAACATTGGGAGTGCGTGTATTATTTCAAAATATGATATTCTCCAGATATATAGCCAGGGGTGGAATCACTGGATCATATGACTGTTCTATTTTTAGTTTTTAAGGAACCTCCATACTGTTTTCTATAGCGTCTGTACCAATTTATGTTCCCATTAGCAGTGTAGGAAGGTTCCCAGTAAATGCTTATTGAATTGAAGTACATACAGAAGCAGAGAAAGAAATTCCAAAGTAAAATTTAGAAAGTACATTTCACTTATCATTCTGTCTTTCCTCTTCTGACCCAAAATGTCTCAAAATACTTAGAAATGTATCTTGGTAGGTTTTGTAAGTGCTTGAATAAATTCGACCCTATCATGGCTACTTCATCAGTGAGTGAGTGAAGTCGCTCAGTTGTGTCCGACTCTTTGTGACCCCGTGGACTGTAGCCCACCAGGCTCCTCCATCCATGGGATTCTCCAGGCAAGGATACTGGAGTGGGTTGCCATTTCCTTCTCCAGGGGATCTTCCCAACCCAGGGATCGAACCCAGGTCTCCTGCATTGCAGGCAGATGCTTTAACCTCTGAGCCACCAGGGAAGCCCCCTACTTCATCAGTAGTCTATGATATTTCCTGTTCTCACACCATTCCTATGTAACTTTTTCTTCTTTTACTGAGTGTGATTGCGTTGCCATGTGACATATTCTAGCAGTAAGCCAATATTGCACCTGTATTGGTGCCATTTAACTGCTATGCTAATTTTGCCTGATGTGTTCTGATTTCCAATAACTTTCATTCAGCCAGACAGTTCCAGATGCCTGCCTAACACAACTTGCTTCATTATATGAGCCCCTGTATAGATCAGATTAGATCAACAAGCCCAGCACACAATGCTGAAAGATGGTCTCTTTTGGTCTTCTGACTGTAAAGCCAAACCAGTGCCAAAAGGCATCTTTCGTGTTACTGCACTTACTGTCAGTAAGTGCCAAAACAACCACCTTAACAGGGTTAGGAGAAGCACTGAGGTACGTAAAGTTTGTGTGCTGCCAGGACAACAGGGTATATTGCATCTGTTGCCTGGGATACACATCTACAACATTCAGCAAATAAACTATAGAATTTAGTGTTTGAGAAAAGCCAAGAACATGAATATCAAGCAAACAGTTGAGGAGGAATTGCCTTAGAAGCCAAGCACAATCCAAGTGCTCACAAAAACAGAGGTCTAGGTACCAGTGAAATAGTAGTTCAGCATATCAGATTTTCACAGGGAGAAATCTATAATGATCTACTTTTTAAAATGGTATTTGAGCCAGTAGTAATCTCCTCTAGCAGCCCTTGTTCAGCAGGACTGCACTTGTTCACTGAGGTGAAATAGTTTGACCATAAGTAATAATTTTTCAGTGACCTGAAAAGGTCGTGTAACTATACATATTCCCAGTTTGGGATTTTTGGAAGATTCCTTTCCTTAGTATATTCTGTTTGTATGTGAAAGGAGACAGATGCTTGGCAATCCTCATCAAGATATATAATTATATTTAACTTCCTTTTCAATCTGGGCTGGCTTATGACGATTTTAACCAAAAATGCACAGTGGAAGTCATGCTATTCCAGCCTTAGACCTAATCTTTAGGATGACTGGCAGTTCTCACATTGATCTCTTGGAGACCCAAGCCTCCTTGTAAGAAGTGTGAAATCCCACTGAAGAGACTACATGAAGAGGTCCTACAACTACATGGAGAAAAAGAGGAGCCTAGTTGAGCCCAGACTTTCAACTGCTACCATGAAAACATCAAACCTGTGAGTAAAGCAGTCCTGATTCCTTCAGAATGTCTAAGACAGCAACTGGGTACAACCAAGGGACCCCACATAATACCATATGAAGAAGAATCAGACAGCTAAGCCCTGATAGAATCCTGACATACAAACTTCTTATATATAAAGGTACTGTGTTTTGAAGAATTGTTCTGTACAGCAAAACGGTAGATAACTGAAACACATGGACGTCAAACACACAAATTTGGTGGTGTGGCTTTTATATGAATTTAGGATCTATACATTGATGATTATGTGGGAAAATTACTCCATCAGGAGAATGAGGAGAGAATCTAGATAGTAACTGCAGGGGTAGGTCACATCAGAGTTGGCCGCCAGAAACAGCCCCCCTAACAGTCAGCTCAGTCACCGTTCCTTAGCTTCTGCTGACTGGCCAAGGGGATTTTATCCAAAAGCCATAAGATTAAATTAGAATTCACTGCTTAAGCATAATGACTTCCCACTGTTTATGCTGGTTATCATTTACAACCAACTGGCATTTAATCAACCACTATTTTTTCTCAGGACCAGAGACCACAACATTGTGCTTTTTCTCTTCCTCCCTGTTGAGCTAAGTAGCTCCATCCAAGTTATGAAGGGATATCAAATTGCTTATGAAAAAAATCAGCATGTAGTATTGTTTTCAAACATATCTATGATTTCACACCAACCTAGGAATGATTTAATTCATTTCATCGATGTCCTCAATTTTACATTTACATATATAATAATCTCAAAATCTCCTGGAGGAAAAAGAATTAAAGGAATACAACCATATTCTGATATAAACTTACCTATAGAACTAGTTTTGTCTCCAGATTCACATTCTTCCCTAAATTGGAGATGTCGAGAATATGCATGTAATTGCCTCACCCAAGTGAACAATGTATATTCTCACCTAAAGCCTCCCAAATCCACTCTTTCCCCTACCACTATTTTGCCCAGATTCCCTCCCTCCCTCTGTATTTCTGCCTTTTAAAATCAGCCAGAACTAGCTAAACACAAGGTCTGCTATGCCCACCCATGAGCTTATCTGCCCTGAACACATCCCTGTAATTCTGAGTAATACTGCTCACTTTCTATCCAAGCTCTGTCCTCCTCCTCACTCTGACCCCCAAATATCTAAACAACTTCAGCAAAACAAATCACATTTCTTGTTTTAAACTAACCAGGGTTTATTTCTGTCATCACTTACAATCACACAAGTCCCAGCTTCTTCATTTGAAAGCTTTTCATATCTCAAACGGAAAACTGTCATCTCTGAATGCCTATATTTATATGTTTATTCCAGTCTCAAAGTTCTTATTTCAAATTAACATGTAATAAATTAATGTTCCATGTGGTAGGTACCTGATTGATTTTACTTTCCCCAAGTCTTCCTTGCACTTAGTATGTGTTTATTTAGCAAATGATGTTAAATAATATAAAATCTGCCAAAATTTAACGAGTGAACTGTGGATGTTCTTTCCATTAATAAACTGTAATGGCAGCTGAAATGCAAAGTTGGTAATGTACTAGTTGGTTATTATAAAAATTACCTATGCAACCCCCCTCTCCTACTATCATCACTTAATAGTACTAATGCTGGGGGAAAGGGAAAATTCTGCCTATTGAATAACTGTTAATAATAGGTTTGCAGTGTCTGTATAATTTGAGCCATGGAATAACCAATATCATCTAACTATATTATGACAAGCCCTATTAAGTTATTTACTAAAAATAATTCATTGGCTTCATAATTTCTTCAGAGCTCAAAAGATAAAAGTTTTGAAAATGTATAAAGCTTGATGGTGTTTCAGGTACATCACTAGTTTAATAAAGCAGGTACAATAAGAAGGGTATTTGCATATATGAGCAATCTCAGTTCAGAGAAATGCGCATTTTATTTTACATGCGCTGGTGGCTGTCATGGTCATGCTACAGCTGTTAGAAATTACAGGTTTTCAGTAACAAGCATCAGCCGTCGCTGTAATTATTATTATTTTATCAAACAATCGCAGGGAGTATTTTAGGCTGACAAAAGCCTTCTAGGTCTTTGTTTGTTCACCGCACCGTATGCTCTGCCCTCCACACTGACTGAGTTAAAGTTCTCTTACTCCTGATTTAAAACCTATTATTAGAGAAAGCAAAGGTTCCCATCTTTAGCACAACTGAAGATTGGTGCTTGCACGGAGAGAACACTGGTCTGGGAATGTAAATAAGAGCACACAACCTAAGAAGCCTTATTTAGTGAGTTCCCAGCAACATTCCCAGATAGGGACCACAGATCACCCTGCAATGTCAAGAAATAAGAATTGAGGCAACAGGCAAATGCCAGTTTAAATGGATTTATAACCTCAGATGCAAGACTAGCAGCTCAAGGAGGTCAAGTTTTCTATCTAAGCAGCAGGAACACCAGAAGTTCTACCTCCATGCCCATATGTCGCCCTCTACTAGGGAAAGATTAGTGTAATGAAAAGTTTTTATGGACAAGAGGGACTTCTCCTTTAAGCATCAGTCAAGGTAGAGAACTCAGTGATCTAGGAGAAAGGGACATCAGAAACCAGCTGCTGCACAAAGGAACTGCCAGCTGGCCACTGGATGTTCGAGTGGAACATTTCTAGTAGTGTACATTATAATCTCTATAATTAGTCAGCCTTTATAATTGTGTATATGCATTAAGATTACACGTATTTTGGTGCCCAATTATGCCAAGGGCAGAGTAGGAGGGTGATGGAGGTTTACCTAGGAACCTGGGAAGAGAGATGCTTCACCTCTGCTTACTGAATAAAATAGAAAAACTCTAAAGCCCTTAATCCATGTTGCACAAAGAACTTCAAAGGTTTCAATTAATGGTGTGTGGTCTCTGAGGAGCTGATGCCATGGGAGAAGAATGACATCATCCCCAGAAGGCTGTAGAACAGCGTGCCCAGTGAAGCTGGATGCCATTCTTTGGCTTGTAGAATCTCGAGTTCATGAATAACAAGACAAATTGCAGTCCTGCCATGATCTTTGAAAATGTGAAGCACATTTTCCACACGCGTTTCTGTGTAAATTAGGTACTTTTTTCTAGTAGAACTCCGAGTTATAGTATTAAAATTAATAAAGGTTCATAAAGACTTTGTGTAACAAACAGAGCACTCGAGAACAAACAATCCATTCAGATGCTGAAATGCTATAATACCTTTGCCAAAGCTCAAATATCATTAAAGTATTATATTAAAATGTAATGTGCATCATTATATTTCAAGCTTATATTTGCTGTTATTATTTGCTTCTCTTAAGAGCTTCCCACTTAATCCTATTACCATACTCAAAGTAGAAAGTTCTATTTGAGGCTCAGTTGCTGCACGAGCCAAAGCTGGGCGTACTTAAAAATCACATAATTGCCCATAAGTTCGAAAGGATGGTTCTCAGGAAAATCATAATTTAACTCCACTAGTCCTAAGAAAATTTTTATAAGAAGAGTCCAATGTGGGTCACTGGTCTGTCTTTTAGGTGCCAAATTGAACGGCTATTCTACAAGGTCATAGCTGAATATTTAACCAAGTCAAATTTTCTCCTTTTATTTTCACAGTCCAATGGTCTCACCATTAATTTCCCCTGAAAATTAACCTTGACATTTCTCCAAATGATTCTATTCTAAAATTAGCAATTACTCTCCTTTGTTTTTTTTTTAATTTGAAAATCTGTTAAAAGACATAGAAAATAAAAATTCACACATCACAAAAGTAGACATCAATATCATTTTCAGGAAAATATTCTAGCAAGAAGGAGACGCACCATTTCCAAAAAGCATCTAGAAAGAAAAGTATGGGGGACAATGATACTTTCAAAAGTAAGAACTGAACTAAAAAATGATGCAAAAAAATAACATAAGCTTTAAAGACATTGCAGTCAGCCATGGGAAGGAGTTAAGCTGTATATTACTCAATTTATATAAAGAAAAACACCAGAAATGTCCAAAGTGCCTCCAGACATAAAATGTTTATTGTTGGCAGTTTGATGAGATTCAAACTCCGTGGACAGGTATTGTGCAACCAATTTGTTATATCAAGGTAAATCTGAAATAAGCACTAAAATGTGCCCAGAGCACTAGGAATAAAAATCAGATTCTTTCCTCTCTTCTGAGTCAGAGGACAGGCATCGTGCATCATTTTCTCAAGTCTCCCTACACAGATAGTTAACACACAGAGATATTCCTGTACAAAAGATGACAAACGCACATCATGGCTGTCTTCTAGTCACCTAGTCCTAACTCTGTGTAGAAATAAGAAATGAAAACCACCAGAGAGAAGGAAAGAGATCTACTCCAGACAACATCAGAAGGTAACACCAAGATGAAAATGTTATTTCCTCCCCATATTTCTCTGAACAAAAGTGTTTGAGAAGGAAAAACAATATTTCCCCAAATTGGGAAAGTTTGGATTGCACTAAATGCTGACATTATTTTCTTAGGTGTGATAAAATACTGAAAATTATGTACAAAAATGCCTTTATACTTAGGACATGTACACTAAAGTAATCAGGGATAGATTCTAGGGAAAAGAAATAGGAAGCAAAAAAGGAAAAAAAGATAAAGCAAATATAGCCAAATGCTAACTTTTTTGAAGATGTGACCATTTTCAGAGCAAAAATGTCAAATAAATATTGCACAAATAGAAAAATGTATTGGATGTTGTGGATCTAAATTCTTGTGAAACAATTTCTAGTTATAAGTAAGCTCCTGATCACTCCTTTTTAATTAGTATATTCACCATAAAGCATGATTTCTGGCATATATCTTTCAAATAACCACATTAGCTTTCAATCCGATATATATCTTTCAAGCCACCACTTTAACCTTTTGATGGTATGCCTGGTGAGACCTGAACGGGGATAGCTCTCAACTCTGTGGAGCAGAATCGTGAACCAATTTGTTCTATCAGGGTTGATCTAAAATTGCACATAGAAACAGAAGTGCTGACAGGGGTCAGAGGCTCAGGGGAGGACTGCTACATTGCGGATTGAAGTAAAGTCATTGATCTCTTAGGAAAACTCTAAATGAGGAATGGAAAACATAATGCTTGCTAGACGGGATGAGGTGAAGGGGTCAAGTCAGAGGGAAGAGCACAAGTTCTATAAAAGATTTGGTTTTTTAAACACAATATACGTGAGTGAGTGATAGTTGCTCAGTTGGGTCTGACCCTTTGTGACCCCATGGACTATAGCCTGCCGGGTTCTTCTGTCCATGGGATTCTTCAGGCAAGAATACTGGAGTGGATAGCCATTCCCTTCTCCAGGGAATCTTCCTGACCCAAGGATTGAACTCATGTCTCCTGCCTTGCAGGCAGATTTTTCACTGTCTGAGTCACCAAGGAAGCCATGATTACACTATTCTTTTAGGCAAAAGTTATAATAATATTAGGTTGTCTTTGGGAAAAAAAAGAACCTGGGGCCTTGAATGAGATGTACTTAAATGCATAATTTGGGGATGGTTTAAGTGTTTGAAATACTGAGGATTTTGTATCAAGGTATGTTTTCTTTTGTGCCTCAAATTCTACAACCATTTTTACATAGGCCCTGGCCATTTTTGTTAAGTTTATTCTGAATTATTGTCATAACTATTGTTGATGTCATTTCTATAATGATTAATTTTTGCCATTATATTTTTAGTTGGTTGTTATCTTTGCAAGTAAATTGTAAGAGATAAAACTCAGTAAAAGGAGAGAGAAATCCAGAGATATCTGACAGCTTGTTCCTCCCCCTACATAAGCACAGAAATCATAATATACCTTACTCCTCAACTTTGAAGAGTTGTTTTTTTCTAGGAATAAACTAAACATAAATATCAAATGAAAAAGAATGTGATTAAATTCTAAGTACAGAAGTAATGTTTCTATGTTGCAAATAAATAGTACGCTTAACTCTATAAAAGAAATCCCAAGTATAACTTGAAGTACTGAGCATTTTAGCGACAAATTCTCACACCTGAACTTAGTTCATCTCAACATTATTTCCTTAATTTACTTATCAAATCTTGTCAAAAGCCATGTAGTCATTCTGACCCCATAACTTAACCTTCATTATACAGTCATACCTCATTTTATTTCACTTTAATTGCCAGTCGCAAGGGACTTGCCATTGCTTCAATCAATGTGCTGTGACTATGAGAACTCAGTTATTTCTAGAAGTTGGTAAGGAATAAGAATTTTCCATTGCAGTGGTTGACATCAGCCTTCTGTTTGTTGGCTCTGGATTTTTATTATTATTATTTTTAGGTAAACATTTCAGGCAAAGCCCTAGTCAGCTGCATCTCTATTTCATTTCTAAGAACAGAATACTCTATTAGTCATCAACACAGTTTCTCTCGAGTCAAGGCATCCTGGTTGTTGCTCTGAGTTTACTGCCTATTTTACATCTTGCTGCCATTAAACAAATTCTGTCATTTGATCCTTTTCTATTTTAGAAGCCTATTTATTCAACTAATACTAAAGAGCCTAGTTAAATGGCAATAACCCCTACTGTCAACACTGGCTTGACAGTAGGAGATAACAACCCCCTGTAAGCTTTTCAGAAATGCAAACACTCACCAGGTCTTTATTTCTTGATGTCTTAATGAAGGAAGTTTCTTCCTGGCCCTGTTGAGGAATCTAGTCAGCTAGAGGGTACTCTCTTTTTATATAGTAAACCCAATCTAAAATCTTCCCTTCTCAAGCCTTCAAATCCCTTTCTTAATATTCTGCCGGTGCTAGCATCTCTCTCCAGTTAACTGCACATCACTGTGTCCATGCCTCGAGGAGCCGTCCCAGCAGCATATCAGGGCCAACTCCAAGTGTCCTTGCCAGAATATTAAACCATGAGTCATACAAGAGTGCTGCCAATACAGTCCTCCCTACCAGCCTTACATCTCCCCTCTCTGGTCCAATTCCCTCAACATCATCTCCCACATGTTACCATAGTTCCAGCTGGAACACATTAGCCAAACCTTATATTCCTTTGGGTCAGTATATTGTTTCCTGGTCTGTGCTATCATCTGATTTTAATTAATGATACTGAGTCAATTGTTGGGGGAGGGGACAATGTTGCCAATAAGCATCATTTGTGAGGTAGCTATCACTGCCAGGATAGTTTGTAGGTCTCCGGCAAAGGGAAGCAGCTCACTTGTAGAACGGCTAAGGAAACTGCTGTTCCTCACTTGAAGGGCTTGGGAAAATAGGGGGCTTACCAGGTTACATTTGTTGCGGTCAGTAACAGCCACAGCAAAAATGTAGACTGAAAAGCTATAAGGCAGAATGTAAGTATCTGACAAACTGATGAAGCACTTAAGGTGGGTTTTGGTTGTGAGGAGTTAAGCTATCAATATACTACCAAGGATTTAATGAAAGAACACCCCACAGTAAGTGGCAATAAACACAATCAAGTGTGAAGGAACAGGAGGCAGACCCTACTAGTGAACTGGTTGTGACTAAAGTGAAAGTCAGAGCAAAGAGCAGACAATGCAAAAAGGCAATCCTTGTTCAAAACACTAATAGAATCTTTCCTATTTAGTACTCAGTAAATCACTAGAGAGCAAATCTGAATTAAGAATTAGCAAAAGCCTCATCAAAGAGCAGCATGATAACTTGACATTTAAAGATTAGGAAATTGCACAGAAATATGCATTGAGGGGCTTTGAAATAGCTCTGACTTTCCCCCAAATTTCAAATCCAGGTTAAAACAGAAAAAAAAAAAAAAAGTGGCCATTTCAGAAAAATAAATAGATTTACAATCTATACATCTAGATTTCAATTGATGTATCCTTAATTAAATGGTTTAATTGTAGAAATATTATCTATCATTTATTTTAAAAAATAATTATCCAAAGAAGAGGAAGGAGTTGGTTCTAGGCAACATTAGGCATCGCACCCTAATGCGATGAAACTAAAAATTCTGTATAAGATAGGAAAATCAACATCTAACTACCTAGTTGGGCTTCCCTGATGGCCCAGCTGGTAAAGAATCCACCTGCAATGCAGGAGACCTGGGTTCAATCTCTAGGTTGGGAAGAACCCCTGGAAAAGGTAACACCTACCCACTTCAGTATTCTGGCCTAGAGAATTCCATGGACTCTATAGTTGATGGGGTCGCTACCTAGTCAACCACCTGGTTGAAAATTCTATAATAAACAGAGGGAGATCATTCAGGAGAATGAAAACCTTAGAGAAATGACCAATCTGTTATTTTCTTTCCCAGCTTTACCTTTGTAACTGGAAAGGGTTAATTTTGAATTTATGCGGGATCTGCCTCTGTGACTTTAACCCCCATCTTTCCACTTTTGTTATTATAAGCATACATAGTGACCTGCCTCAGGGAGATAACCTGACCCTGCCCACCTGTGAAGGACTGTGAGTACGTGCATGCTAAATGGCTTCAGTTATGTCCCACTCTGTGCTACCCTATGGACTGTAGCCTACCAGGTTCCTCTATCCATGGCATTCTCCGGGCAAGAATACTGGAGTCGGCTGCCATGCCCTCCTCCAGGTTCTGTTCGACCCTATGGATTGTAGCCCAGGAAGCTCCTCTGTCAATGGGATTCTCCAGGCAAGAATACTGGAGTGGGTTGCCATGCCCTCCTCCAGGGGATCTTCCTGACTCATGGATTGAACCCATGTCTCTTACATCTCCTGCATTTGCAGGTGGGCTCCCCTTGTGGCTCAGCTGGTAAAGAATCCACCTGCAATGTGGGAGACCAGGATCCGATCCCTGGGTTGGGAAGATCTCCTAGAGAAGAGAAAGGCTACCCACTGCAGTATTTTGGCCTAGAGATGTCCATGGACTGTACAGTCCATTGGGTCGCAAAGAGTCGGACACAACTGAGCTCCTTTCACTTTCACTTGTTCTTCACCACTAGTGCCACCTGGGAAGCCCTGTGAAGGACTGTGACACTCTTGAATTCTTTGTGTGGCAAATGGCACAATGTCCTGCATTTCTCTTCTGCTACTTACCGGCATGGCCCATAAATTCACTTGTGGGGAGGCCAGAATCACAGGTAAATGTGAAATCTTTGTGGATATAACAAGAGATATTCCATTTCACACCACCCATGAAATGACTGTAAGGAAGTGAAACTAATACATTCTCTATCTGAGGCTTGCCATTCTAGAAGACATTTGCAAAAATTAAATGATCTTTTTACTTTGTTTCCTCACCTCCACCCATGTCTGATCATTAAAAGAATCTGGCATCCAGGCCCTGACAAGATGGTTATTTTGAAGCATGAGACTGCTATCTTCTCAGTCAGCTGGCCCCCAAATTAAGTCCCTTTCTCTTCCTAATACCGCATCTTGGATTCACTGACTTATCATGTGGCAAGCAAAGTGAGCATGGACTAGGTCACACCTTAAGAAAGGTCCCAGTTGCAGAGTAATGTGTCATTGTGGGCTTTAAAAAACTGAATAGAAAATAATCATTTTGGCCAGAAAAATCAGGAAAGCCAGGCTTCAATAGTACGTGACCATGAACTTCCAGAAGTTCAAGCTGGATTTAGAAAAGGCAGAGGAACCAGAGATCATCAAATTGCCAATATCTGTTGGATCATCAAAAAAGCAAAAGAGTTCCAGAAAAACATCTACTTCTGCTTTATTGACTATGCCAAAGCTTTTTACTGTGTGGACCACAACAAACTCTGGAAAATTTTTAAAGAGATAGGAATACCAGACCACCTGACCTGCCTCTTGAGAAATCTGTATGCAGGTCAGGAAGCAACAGTTAGAACTGGACATGGAACAACAGACTGGTTCCAAATTGGGAAAGGAGTATGTCAAGGCTGTATATTGTCACCCTGCTTATTTAACTTATATGCGGAGTACATCATGAGAAACGCTGGGCTGGAAGAAGCACGAGCTGGGATCAAGATTGCCGGGAGAAATATCAATAACCTCAGATATGCAGATGACACCACCCTTATGGCAGAAAGTGAAGAACTAAAGAGCCTCTTGATGAAAGTGAAAGAGGAGAGTGAAAAAGTTGGCTTAAAATTTGACATTCAGAAAATGAAGATCATGGCATCTGGTCCCATCACTTCATGGCAAAGAGATAGGAAAACAGTGGAAACAGTGACAGACTTTATTTTTTTAATCATGGCAGATGGTGACTGCAGCCATGAAATTAAAAAACGCTTGCTCCTTGAAAGAAAAGTTTTGACCAACCTAGACAGCATATTAAAAAGCAGAGACATTACTTTGCTGAGAAAGGTCCATATAGTTAAAGCTATGGTTTTTCCAGTGGTCATGTATGGATGTGAGAGTTGGACTACAAAGAAAGCTGAGTACTGAAGAATTGATGCTTTTGAACTGTGCTGTTGGAAAAGACTCCCTTGGACTACAAGGAGATCCAACCAGTCCATCCTAAAGGAGATTAGTCCTGCGTGTTCATTGGAAGGACTGATGTTGAAGCTGAAACTCCAATACTTTGGCTACCTGATGTGAAGAGCTGACTCATTTGAAAAGACCCTGATGCTGGGAAAGATTGAGGGCAGGAGGAGAAGGGGATGACAAAGGATGAGATGGTTGGATGGCATCACCGACTTGATGGACACGGGTTTGGGTGGACTCCAGGAGTTGGTGATGGACAGGGAGGCCTGGCGTGCTGCAGTCCATGGGCTCATGAAGAGTCAGACATAACTGAGTGACTGAACTGAACTGAATCAGAAAAAGAGCTCTATGAACAGATAGTTTGGGGCAGGGGGTGGGGGTCGTGTTAAGAAGTCTGAAGGAGAGAAATCTCCAGGAGATGGCCTAATTCTCAATATGAATCCTTACAAGGCTCAGCGTAAACCTTCAATAATGCATTTACAAGATGGCCCGAAACCATGATACAAAAGACTTAAGAGACGTTAACTAAAATCTGACTGACTGCCCACAGAAGACACAAACAGTTGTATGAGACAACCCTAGACAGGTTTGATGGCCCATTAACATGCAAAAAATATATTCTGAGACCTATGAGTCTGAACAACATCCAAGACACAGTCGAAAATCATGTGACATAAAAAGAAGCAGAAAATGGCAAGGGAAATCTCAAGTGAAAAGATAATCAAGAGATAAAAATCCTGAGATAGCCCAGATGGTAAAACTACTAGTCAAAGTCTTTATAGTCCATTATAACTGAGTCTCATGAGATAAATGAAAAATCCTTAAAGTGAATAAAAAAGAAGTCTCCTCAACAGAATAACAAGACATTACAAACAGAAAATATGGAGTTATGATCCAATATGGTGACATGGGAAGCTCTTGAAATTACCTCTTCCCATGAACACAAGAAATCAACAGCTACAGCTACACATGGAACAGATTCCTCTGAAAGAAATCCGGAAGATAGCCAAGAGACTCCTACACATTGGGAAAATGAAAACAAACCTGCATCAATATGGATAGGAAAGGCTGAGACACACTCTTACCAAAAACCCCACAGCCAGTGTAAGGACATCCGGGAGAGGACACACAGTTCTCAGCTTCTCCATGAGGCAGCAGGTTGCCGTCTCCACATTCTCCCCCTGGCCCACTCAAGGCAGAACTGTGTTCAATATAGTCCCGCACAACTATAACAAACAAATGGTTATTAACCATCTATCTCCCAGGGCTCAACACAGAGCGAATAGACAGAACTGGCCATTTTCAAGTCTTCCCCTGAAACAGGTATATCTGAATACTTTAAAAGCTGCTGCCTAAGGGTCTATTTTACAATCAACCTGCATTTCCGTGCTGACGGATATCCTCTATTTTAAGACAATGACAGGTTTTGACACAGCTTCCACTACTGGAAGCCACTAAAACAACAATAGAAAAAGGCAGTTCACACAATGAAATGATTTGCGAGACAACCTAGAGCTCAGACTGGGCTAAATAATAGGGTTCATATCTGCACAGGAAGACTCCAGTAAGACTGGGAAATGTGACTGTCTTATCTAAGGCCAGAAACCAACCAAGAGCGTCAAGGATAATGAAGAAGACAGAAAATTTTCCAAACAAAAGAATAAGATAAAACTCCAGAAACAGAGTTTAATGAAATGGAGACACATAATTTACCTAATAAAGAATTCAAAATAATGGTCATAAATGTGCTCACCAAGATCAAGCGAACAATGCATGAACTAAGTGAGAATTTCAACAAAGAAGTAGGAAATATAAGAAAGAATCAACAATAAGTCACACAGTTGAATATTACAATAACTGAACTGAAAAATTCAATAGAGAGATTCAATGGCGACTACATGAAGTGGAAGAAACGATGAGCAGACTCAAAGACAGGGCAGTTTAATTCATCCAGTCAGAAGAGCAAAAGAAAAAACAGCAAAAAAGGATGAAGACAGCTTAAGAAAATCATGGTATATCAGCCAGCAGATCAACATTTGCATTATAGCAATCCCAGAATAAGAGAGAGAGTAATTGGCAGAAAGTTTATTCAAAGAAATAATGTCTGGAAACTTCCCTAATCTGGGAAAACACAGATATACAAATCCAGAAAGTCCTAAGTGTTCCAAATAAGAACCCAAAGAGATCCACACCAAGATACACAATTAAAATTATGAAAAGTTAAAAACAACTTGTCACATGACAAGGGAACCCCCATAAGATCATAAGAAGAGTTTTTAGCAGAAACTTTGAATGACAGATGGGAGTGACATGCTGTATCCAAACTACTGAAAAAAGCCCTGCCAATCAAGAAAGTCTCAAAGAGGTATTTGCACTCCAATATTCATAATAATATTATTCAAAATAGTCAAGATTTGGAAGCAATCTAAGTGTCCATCAATGGATGAGTGGATAAAGAATATTGATTATGTATATGTATATGTATAATTGAGTTTATAATATATATGTATGCTCGGTTGCGAAGTGATGTCTGACTCTCTGCGACCCCACAGACTGTAGCCCACCAGGCTCAGACTCTGTCCATGGGATTTCCTAGCCAAGAATACTGGAATGGGTTGCCATTTGCTTCTCCAGGAGAATTGTAAGATAAGTGTACAAATCAAAAAAACTGAAATTAAAAACAGAGTCAGAATTTTAAAACTGAAAAATACAGTTGCTAAAATTTTTTAAAAGCGTCTAAAGTAAACAAGGGGCTTCCCTGGTTGCTCAGATAGTAAAGAATCTGTCTGCAATGCAGGAGACCCAGGGTGGATCCCTGGTTTGGGAGGATTTCCTGGAGAAAAGGAATAGCTAAGAGTAAAAATAGAAATCTTAGAATACAACTGAGTTTAAAGATTTAGAATACCTGACTTCAAGACTTATTATAAAGCTATCACGTAACCAAGACAATTTGGAATTCTTAAAATTCTGTTCCATAAATCAGTGCAACAGAACAGAGTCAAGAAACAGATCAATACATGTATGTTCAACTGAGTTGTAACAAAAGAATCAAGACAATTAAACTAAAGGAGAGTCTTTTGGGAAAAAATAATCCTAAATAAACAGAGTATCCAAATGGTAAGGGCAGGAGGATGTGGTGAACACAACTCACACAACACACAAAACTTAACTCAAAATGAATTAAAGACCAAAATCTAAAAGTACAAAACTTTTAAAGAAAACATGGGGAAAATTATTGCTTTCTTGAAGTACACACGTTTCTTCAAAAATTGAAATTATGAAACATTAAAAACAACTGATAAAATGGACTTCATAAAAATTGACAACTCCTTCTTTTTTTTTTTTTTTTACTTTTAAAATTTTTATTTTAACTTTAGTTTACTTTACATTACTGTATTGGTTTTGCCAAACATTGACATGAATTCACCACGAGTGTACAAGCGTTCCCAAACATGAATCCCCTCCCACCTCCCACCCCATGCCATCCCTCTGGGTCCTCTCCTTGCACCAGTCCCAAGCATCCTGCATTCTGCATCTGACATCAACTGGCGATTCGTTTCTTGCTTGATAGTATACATGTTTCAATGCCATTCTCCCTTCTCATCCCACCCTCTCCCTCCCTCTCTCCCCCAGAGTCCAACAGTTCACTCTATAGATCTGAGTCTCTTTTGTTGTCTCGCATACAGGGTCATCATCCCCATCTTTCTAAATTCCATATATATGCGTTAGTATACTGTATTGGTGTTTTTCTTTCTGGCTTACTTCACTCTGTATAATCGGCTCCAGTTCCATCCATCTCCTTAGAACTGATTCAAATGTATTTTTTTTAATGGCTGAGTAATACTCCATTGTGTATATGTACCACAGCTTTCTTATCCATTCATCTGCTGATGGACATCTAGGTTGTTTCCATGTTCTGGCTATTATAAACAGTGCTGCGATGAACATTGGGGTACATGTGTCTCTTTCTATTCTGGTTTCCTCGGTGTGTATGCCCAGCAGTGGGATTGCTGGGTCATAAGGCAATTCTATTTGCAATTTTTTAAGGAATCTCCACACTGTTCTCCATAGTGGCTGTACTAGTTTGCATTCCCACCAACAATGTAAAAGGGTTCCCTTTTCTCCACACCCTCTCCAGCATTTATTGCTTGCAGACTTCTGGATCGCAGCCATTCTAACTGGTGTGAAGTGGTACCTCATTGTGGTTTTGATTTGCATTTCTCTGATAATGAGTGATGTTGAGCATCTTTTCATGTGTTTGTTAGCCATCCGTATGTCTTCTTTGGAGAAATGTCTATTTAGGTCTTTGGCCCATTTTTTGATTGGGTCATTTATTTTTCTGGAATTGAGCTGCATAAGTTGCTTGTATATTTTTGAGATTAGTTGTTTGTCAGTTGCTTCATTTGCTATTATTTTCTCCCATTCAGAAGGCTGTCTTTTCACTTTGCTTATATTTTCCTTTGTTGTGCAGAAGCTTTTAATTTTGATTAGATCCCATTTATTTATTTTTGCTTTAATTTCCAGAATTCTGGGGGGTGGATCATAGAGGATCCTGCTGTGATTTATGTCAGAGAGTGTTTTGCCTATGTTCTCCTCGAGGAGTTTTATAGTTTCTGGTCTTACATTTAGATCTTTAATCCATTTTGAGTTTACTTTTGTGTGTGGTGTTAGAAAGTGATCTAGTTTCATTCTTTTACAAGTTGTTGACCAATTTTCCCAGCACCACTTGTTAAAGAGATTGTCTTTACTCCATTGTATATTTTTGCCTCCTTTATCAAAGATAAGGTGTCCATAGGTGTGTGGGTTTATCTCTGGGCTTTCTATTTTGTTCCATTGATCTATATTTCTGTCTTTGTGCCAGTACCATACTGTCTTGATGACTGTGGCTTTGTAGTAGAGCTTGAAGTCAGGCAAGTTGATTCCTCCAGCTCCATTCTTCTTTCTCAAGATTGCTTTGGCTATTCGAGGTTTTTTGTATTTCCATATAAATCTTGAAATTATTTGTTCTAGTTCTGTGAAAAATACCGCTGGTAGTTTGATAGGAATTGCATTGAACTTGTAGATTGCTTTGGGTAGTATATTCATTTTCACAATATTAATTCTTCCGATCCATGAACATGGAATATTTCTCCATCTATTAGTGTCCTCTTTGATTTCTTTCATCAGTGTTTTATAGTTTTCTATATATAGGTCTTTAGTTTCTTTAGGTAGATATATTCCTAGGTATTTTATTCTTTTCGTTGCAATGGTGAATGGAATTGTTTCCTTAATTTCTTTTTCTTCTTTCTCATTATTAGTGTAAAGGAATGCAAGGGATTTCTGTGTGTTGATTTTATATCCTGCAACTTGACTATATTCGTTGATTAGCTCTAGTAATTTTCTGGTGGAGTCTTTAGGGTTCTCTATGTAGAGGATCATGTCATCTGCAAACAGTGAGAGTTTTACTTCTTCTTTTCCAATGTGGATTCCTTTTATTTCTTTTTCTGCTCTGATTGCTGTGGCCAGAACTTCCAGAACTATGTTGAATAGTAGCGGTGAGAGTGGGCACCCTTGTCTTGTTCCTGACTTTAGGGGAAATGCTTTCAATTTTTCACCATTGAGGATAATGTTTGCTGTGGGTTTTTCATATATAGCTTTTATTATGTTGAGGTATGTTCCTTCTATTCCTGCTTTCTGGAGTGTTTTTATCATAAATGGATGTTGAATTTTGTCAAAGGCCTTCTCTGCATCTATTGAGATAATCATATGGCTTTTATTTTTCAATTTGTTAATGTGGTGAATCACATTGATTGATTTGCGGATATTGAAGAATCCTTGCATCCCTGGGATAAAGCCCACTTGATCATGGTGTATGATCTTTTTAATGTGCTGTTGGATTCTGATTGCTAGAATTTTGTTGAGGATTTTTGCATCTATGTTCATCAGTGATATTGGCCTGTAGTTTTCTTTTTTTGTAGCATCTTTGTCAGGTTTTGGTATTAGGGTGATGGTGGCCTCATAGAACGAGTTTGGAAGTTTACCTTCTTCTGCAATTTTCTGGAAGAGTTTGAGTAGGATAGGTGTTAGCTCTTCTCTAAATTTTTGGTAGAATTCAGCTGTGAATCCGTCTGGACCTGGGCTTTTGTTTGCTGGAAGATTTCTGATTACAGTTTCAATTTCCGTGCTTGTGATGGGTCTGTTAAGGTTTTCTATTTCTTCCTGGTTTAGTTTTGGAAAGTTGTATTTTTCTAAAAATTTGTCCATTTCTTCCACGTTGTCCATTTTATTGGCATATAATTGCTGATAGTAGTCTCTTATGATCCTTTGTATTTCTGAGTTGTCTGTTGTGATCTCTCCATTTTCATTTCTAATTTTATTGATTTGATTTTTCTCTCTTTGTTTCTTAATAAGTCTGGCTAATGGTTTGTCAATTTTATTTATCCTTTCAAAGAACCAGCTTTTAGTTTTGTTGATTTTTGCTATGGTCTCTTTTGTTTCTTTAGCATTTATTTCTGCCCTAATTTTTATGATTTCTTTCCTTCTACTTACTCTGGGGTTCTCCATTTCTTCCTTTTCTAGTTGCTTTAGGTGTAGAGTTAGGTTATTTATTTGACTTTTTTCTTGTTTCTTGAGGTGTGCCTGTATTGCTATGAACTTTCCTCTTAGCACTGCTTTGATAGTGTCCCACAGGTTTTGGGTTGTTGTGTTTTCATTTTCATTCATTTCTATGCATAATTTGATTTCTTTTTTGATTTGTTCTGTGATTTGTTGGTTATTCAGAAGTGTGTTGTTCAGCCTCCATATGTTGGAATTTTTAATAGTTTTTCTCCTGTAATTGAGATCTAATCTTAATGCATTATGGTCAGAAAAGATGCTTGGAATGATTTCGATTTTTTTGAATTTATCAAGGTTGGATTTATGGCCCAGGATGTGATCTATCCTGGAGAAGGTTCCGTGAGCACTTGAGAAGAAGGTGAAATTCATTGTTTTGGGGTGAAATGTCCTATAGATATCAATTAGGTCTAACTGGTCTATTGTATCATTTAAAGTTTGCGTTTCTTTGTTAATTTTCTGTTTAGTTGATCTGTCCATAGGTGTGAGTGGGGTATTAAAGTCTCCCACTATTATTGTGTTATTGTTGATTTCTGCTTTCATACTTGTTAGCATTTGTCTTACATATTGCGGTGCTCCTATGTTGGGTGCATATATATTTATAATTGTTATATCTTCTTCTTGGATTGATCCTTTGATCATTATGTAGTGGCCTTCTTTGTCTCTTTTCACAGCCTTTGTTTTAAAGTCTATTTTATCAGATATGAGTATTGCCACTCCTGCTTTCTTTTGGTCTCTATTTGCATGGAATATCTTTTTCCAGCCCTTTACTTTCAGTCTGTATGTGTCCCTTGTTTTGAGGTGGGTCTCTTGCAAGCAGCATATAGAGGGGTCTTGTTTTTGTATCCATTCAACCAATCTTTGCCTTTTAGTTGGGGCATTCAACCCATTTACATTTAAGGTAATTATTGATAAGTATGATCCCGTTACCATTTACTTTATTGTTTTGGGTTCGGGTTTATACATCCGTTTTGTGTTTCCTGTCTAGAGAATATCTTTTAGCATTTGTTGGAGAGTTGGTTTGGTAGTGCTGAATTCTCTCAACTTTTGCTTGTCTGTAAAGCTTTTGATTTCTCCTTCGTATTTGAATGAGATCCTTGCTGGGTACAGTAATCTGGGCTGTAGATTATTTTCTTTCATCACTTTAAGTATGTCTTGCCATTCCCTCCTGGCCTGAAGAGTTTCTATTGAAAGGTCAGCTGTTATCCTTATGGGAATCCCCTTGTGAGTTATTTGTTGTTTTTCCCTTGCTGCTTTTAGTATTTGTTCTTTGTGTTTGATCTTTGTTAATTTGATTAGTATGTGTCTTGGGGTGTTTCGCCTTGGGTTTATCCTATTTGGAACCCTCTGGGTTTCTTGGACTTGGGTGATTATTTCCTTCCCCATTTTAGGGAAGTTTTCAACTATTATTTCCTCAAAGATTTTCTCATGGTCTTTCTTTTTGTCCTCTTCTTCTGGGACTCCTATAATTCGAATGTTGGAGCGTTTCATATTGTCCTGTAGGTCTCTGAGATTGTCCTCATTTCTCTTAATTCTTTTTTCTTTTTTCCTTTCTGATTCATTTATTTCTACCATTCTATCTTCTATTTCACTGATCCTATCTTCTGCCTCTGTTATTCTACTATTTGTTGCTTCCAGAGTGTTTCTGATCTCGTTTATTGCATTATTCATTGTATATTGACTCTTTTTTATTTCTTCTAGGTCCTTATTAAACCTTTCTTGCATCTTCTCAATCCTTGTCTCCAGGCTACTTATCTGTGCTTCCATTTTGATTTCCAGATTTTGGATCATTCTCACTATCAATATTCGGAATTCTTTCTCAGGTAGATTCCCTATCTCTTCCTCTTTTGTTTGGTTTGATGGGCTCTTCTCCTGCTCCTTTACCTGCTGAGTATTCCTCTGTCTCTTCATCTTGGTTATATTGCTGCATTTGAGGTGGCCTTTCTATATTCTGGGAATTTGTGGAGTTCTCTTTATTATGGAGCTTCCTCACTGTGGGTATAGTTGTATCAGTGGCTTGTCAAGATTTCCTGGTTAGGGAGGCTTGTGTTGGGGTTCTGGTGAGTGGAGCTGGGTTTCTTCTCTCTGGAGTGCACTGGAGAGACCAGTAATGGGCTATGAGATGTCAATGGTTTTGGAGTAGTTTTGAGCTGCCTGTTTATAGAAGCTCAGAGGTGTGTTCCTGTGTTGCTGAACAGTTTGCGTGGTATGTCTTGCTCTGAAGCTTGTTTGCCCTTGGGCAGGGCTTGGTTTTAGAGTAGGTATGGAGGCGTTTGATGAGTTCCTGTTGGTTAATGTTCCCTGGATTCAGGAGTTCTCTGATGTTCTCAGGCTTTGGGCTTAAGCCTCCTGCTTCTGGTTTTCAGTTTTATTTTTACAGTAGCCTCTAGACTTCTCCGTCTATACAGCGTCGGGGCGGACTCCCGCTTCAGACTCGGCAGGTGTCAGGCACCGCGGGCCCAGGGCTGAAGGCGCTGGCGCAGCTCCGAGCTGGGCTCCACTTGGCGAGCACGGGAAACTCCCCTCACCCCTCGGCCCCGCGCGCGCTCCTCGCTGCCCCCTCACCGGGCGACGCAGGCACGCTCCCCGCCGCCGCCTCAGCCCCGGTGGGTCTCGCTGCCCTCCTCCCCCGGTCCGCCTGCTCCCGACAACTCCTTCTTCAAAAGAGTACTGTTGAGTAGCATTGTCATATACGTTTGGTTGAATTTTAAGACATTATGCTAAGTGAAAGAAGCCCGTCTCAAAGGTTACATATTGTATGATTCCATTTATATGACTTTCTAGAACTGATGATGTTTCCCAGAGTTATGAGTGGGAAAAGGAGTAACTGTAAAATGATAGCATAAGGGAGTTTGGGAAGAGAATTAGAACTAATTTTTTCCCTGAATATGATGCTATGTTTATGAACCAACACACAAGTTATAATTCATAGAACTCTACACACACAAAAGTCAAACTGGGTGTAGGGTAATTTTAAAAATTAAAAATATACCCCCAAAGTGGCTGACCAAATAAATACCCCACTGCATTTCTATTAATAGTTTGAGAATGTCTCCTTGTGTTGCAATTAATATCCTGGTTAACAATAGAAAATAATAAAAAATTTTCTATCTGAAGTGAACATACAGTCCTAATGTTTTGATTTGTATCCGTTTAATTTTAACTTTGAAGTCTTTTCCCATATAATGAGAATTTATTGTGCTCTGTTGTCTATTTTATTTAGAGGAAAGGTGTGTATGTGTATATATGTTGGAGCAGAGTATGGGGAGTTCTCTTGTTAATTTTCTATTTATTTATAATATATTTCTGGATCATTTTCCCTACATTTTAAAATATTGACTTGTATAACTTCCATACAAAACTTGTAGAAAACATTAATGAGAGTAATTGGAGTTGAGATTAGAGATATTCTGATGTTTTATTTTGTTTCAAAGGCCATAAATGGCCTTGAATGTCATGCTAAGCAGATACTTAGAAATCAGGATCTGAGTTGGTAATGACCTATATTCTAAACTATAACATCAGAACTCTTGGCATGACTACTGAGCTTTATCTGGGGACTGACGTGAATTTGACAGGTATTTATTAAGCCGAAGAAGTCTAAACAAAGGAACCATGCCTAAAGTAACATGTGTACCATCATTTTTAAAGCAGGTGGATAGGCAATCTAAGTGGAAAAACTTGAGTTCAGCTGATGGCACACTCGATTAAATTTCTGTCCCTGACTATTAAGAAACGTTTCTCTATTTGGTATCATCACTAGACCATAAATTTCAAAAGGAAAGAAACTTACTGCTATAATTCCACTGCTAATGTGAACATCAGTTTGACCCTTAACCAGATTAGAGCTCCCTTTGGTATTCCATTGTCCAGCATCCTCTGCGCTTCATCCAAATGCTTACCTAGCTTAGTGCCTGGAACTCAACCTGAACTTCTTCTTCTTCTTCTTTTTGAGATAAAAAAGAGTAATACCACCTCCTTCTTTCACAGATATTTCAACCGCTACTTTTTATTGTTCTCTAGACAAACTGGCTCCTTTTAAAGTATACTTTTTTAAAATAAGATAGGGTTTCCGCATCCCCAAGAGCTGTTGTATTGGCCTATTTCTTGGTCTAGCTTTGTCATTCATTCTTAGCATTCTGACTTCTTTTGCATGAACAGGAGCTGACCAGCAGAAGATGGTAGAAGGAACACTTCAATTACTCATACCCATCTCAGAATAAAAACTGTGTTGCCAACTATGACTGCTGAAGTGGATGGCACATTAACTAAGATCAAACTCTAAATCAAATTATTTAATTGCTGAAAACAAATACAGTCACATTTAACCACAGAACGAACAAAATAATCTATAGCTTTTCAACTAAAACAGTAAAACACCAATAAAACATCCTCTCTTCCTTAAAATTCTGTATAATTATATGATTAAATACACTCTCTCCCTCTTCCCCATGTAAATTAGAATAATGGAATGCTTGGGGAATACTTTCAACCTAAATATTTATTCAGGGAAGTGAATTACTTGTCGTTTGTATAAACAACTTGTTTGGGCATAATGTTTATTTCTAAGTAGTAGTGTAATGATAGAAAACTCTTTGAAGCTGAGTTCTGCAACCGTCTATAATGTTTGCCATTTTGGAGAATATTACTTTTTCCCTCCTGTAAACATTTTTAATGAAGAATTTAAATGCATGCAACCATATGTCTCTTTGCCAAGCAACAACTACTCAGAGGAAACAAAGTCCCCAGTGATCAGTTAGCTTATGTACTAAGTAAAATAATATCCTAAGGAAGACACATGCTAGAGCACTTGAAATATAATGTAGCCTTTACCACATTTCATGTAAATATAAGCCCTAGACTATTTTCACAAGTACATTATTCAAAAAAGAATAACTACATATTTTTGTTAGAAATTTGACTTCCGAAATTAGATCCATGCCAAGCACTAACTCATGGGATGACTCATAAAGGACACCACACAAAGCATTAAAACTTGAAGAAAATGCCATTATAGACCACCTCATCCAAGTTTCTGTTATTACTGAGAGACCCCTAATAGCCCACCACTCTGCCAAGGGTATGTTTTTCCCTCTAGCAAGACCTACATACAGACCTTGGATATAGAGGTCCCTTTGCTTCCCTTGGTTTCTATCATAAAGGAGGACTGCTATTGAAACATCACAAACATTTTCTGTTATAAAAATCTTGGCAGCCTTAAAACAACTCTAATTTGTACCTTACTTTACAGATGGTCCAAATATCAATAGCAAGTTGCCGAAAATCTTCTATTGGGGTCAAGAATATTTGACTAACATGTTGCTTTGTGCTGACAATTTCAGTTTACTAGTTATGATTCCTTTCAAATGACCATTGACCCTCTTTATGCATTAATGTTTCTAAGTGGCACAGATATTACTTGATGGTATAGACTAGAGTTAATTTTATCTTAAGAGTCTTTATTTATATCTCAGAAGTATCTGCTGCTGGTGCTAAGGTGCTTCAGTCATGTCTGACTCTGTGCGACCCCATAGATGGCAGCCCACCAGGCTCCTCTATCCCTGGGATTCTCCAGGCAAGAATACCAGACTGGATTGCCATTTCCTTCTCCAATGCATGCATGCATGCTAAGTCGCTTCAGTCATGTCCAACTCTGTGTGACTCCATGGACAGCAACCCACCAGGCTCCTCTGTCCACAGGATTCTCCAGGCAAAAATACTGGAGTTGGTTGCCATTGCCTTCACAGATGTATCTAATAAGGCTCAAAAATACACTTCTTTCCCACTTCTTACCTCATAATATTCATTTATCAAACTTTTAATTCTAATTATATTTTTAGTGCTCTAGTGGAAACATGGAATACCTTTGATTTGATAATGTTTTCCAAATATTATATTTATATTATTAATGAAATTTATTGTTTACATAATGCTATTGATCGGCCCTGAATTTGTCTTTATAGTCCTCTAGGTACTGTGTCATTATAGAATTGACTAATGTTCTGATTTTCAAGTCAGAATCCTGCTGAAATAAAATGAATATGAATACAACCAGTAATCTCTTTTTAAACACAGTAATATTGAATTGCTTCCACCAATTTCTCTACTCAAATTTGTCTTTGACATTTTACACCTGAATGTAAATTGGCATAGAAGAGCATAAATCCTTTTAAAGTGAGATTGGTAATAATATGACTGCTGAGTATCTGAAAGATTGATTTAAAAGAAGCTTGTAAATAGAACAAGACAAGATCAGTGCAGTCTTCCNCCATAATTCAAATAGACGATTAGTCTATTTGCAGAAATCAATACTATAATTCACATCAATAAGAGGGTTTTTTAAATTAAAAAAAGCTTATCATTAATAAATAAGTTAAATACTAGTGATTATATAAGAAAAATACACAATGAATAATACAAATTTTCAGGTAGCATCATTATCACCAATTGTTTTTCTTTCCGAATAAACGCTGTAGTTTACATAATGCACTATAATAATAACAGAATGATGGCACCTTTTTTGTTTCCTAGTAGCATCACCACCAGAGAAGACAATGGCACCCCACTCCAGTACTCCTGCCTAGAAAATTCCATGGATGGAGAGCCTGGTAGGCTGCAGTCCATGGGGTCACGAAGAGTTGGACACGACTGAGCGAATTCACTTTCACTTTTCACTTTCATGCATTGGAGAAGGAAATGGCAACCCAATCCAGTGCTCTTGCCTGGGGAATCCCAGGGACAGGGGAATCTGGTGGGCTTTCATCTATGGGGTCACACAGAGTCGGACACAACTGAAGTGACTTAGCAGCAGCAGCAGCATCACTACATTCCTATTTATTTTCAACTTTGGTAAACTTTATTTTTATTAGCTAAGAATGTACTAATTAATAATCAGCCAACAGGAATTTAATTGCATGCATTCTTTTCATTCAGATTGATAAAATGAGGGATAAAAAGCTAAGTTTTAGAAGTACTGACAATGTATAAGATAATAAAAACAAAACAGAAATACTCATAGCAAGTAAAAAGCTATGGAAAACACTACAGAATGTAGGATCAGTGAGCGAGAAATATGGGGGAGTGGAAGGTAGTACTATGGGCTTGATGGAGAAGGAAAGAATTAAGTTGAGACTTGAAATTGGGAAGATTTTGAAGCAATGGGACTAAACCAAGAGTGTTAGAAATGTAGCTTAAGAAGGATACTGGGCAGAGGGATTGTAAATATGATTTATGAGGGACTTCCCTTGTGGTTCAGGTGATAAAGAATCTGCCTGTAATGTGGGAAACTCTAGTTCAATTCCTGGTTCTAAAGATCCTGTGGATCAGGAAATGGCAACCTGCTCTAGTACTCTTACTTGGAGAACTCCATGGACAGAGGAGCCTGGCGGGCTACAGTTCATGGGGTCACAAAGAGTCAGACTCGACTGAGCAACTAACACTTTCACTTCACTTTCATGAGGGAAAAACAGTCTAATAGTAAGTTATTGCTAAAGATGATACACCAGGTAAGTAGGCATTGGATAAACACACAAACCATATACTTATGTGTATGTGTGTGTGTATTTTATATATATATTTAGAGAGAGAGAGATACACAGAAATCCTAATAAAATTCACAGTTACTGTACTCAATGGCCATTTTAACTACTTGAACTGAAACAACTGTTGAAAGATAATGTGGAACAAAGAAGCCTATTGTGCAAAAGTTAATTTCGTTGTTTCAGTCCTGTGGTGTGATTCCACTGACATCCACTGGTGTAATTTAAACTTCTTTAGTCAAGCCCATGAGGATTTAGAATAAAAAAGAATACTGATCTAGTAGTTGCAGTGCCTATAGCTAAAATTAGAGATATGAATACTATAGCTTATTCATGCTAAATTAGCATTTTCCTATGCTATCCTGTCCTTATTATCATGAAATTGCCCGGGTGGACATTATTTGGATTCAATTCGACAAATAGTTATTAAGTGTTAAGTACATTGGGGGTCTTAGTAAGTACCAGTATGATAGGAAATGCACAGAAAGCACTAAGATATTTCTCTCCACTAAGGTCCAAGATTGCAGATATATAATATTCAGTAGGTGAGAAAGACATGGGAATTAAGTTGTAAGTGAATGTAGGACTCAAATAATCAGGGAGAGAATTCCAGACACAAGAAAAGCAGGAGTGGAATATCAAGGTGGAAATGAGTAGATGGTGTTAGAGGAAAAATGAGAGATACTGATCTAGGGAGTATAAAAATACTTTGATTTGACTAGAGATCACATGACCTAAATGAGTTGGAAGCAGACTTGGGAGTTTTTGAAAACAAATCAATTGAGAAGAACTAATATAATGTGAAAAACAGACTCTGATTCAAGAGTTGAACTTTGGTATTGGTAATATTGGCATTGATATTAAAGGTTGATAAAAGGTAAGTAAAATGTATTTCTCTCCTTTCAGAGCTTAATCTTAGAGTGATGAGGGGCTTCCCTGGTGACTCAGATGGTAAGGATTCCACCTGCAATGCAGGAGACCCAGGTTTGATCTCTGGGTCAGGAAGATTTCCTGAAGAAGGGAATGGCTACCCACTCCAGTATTCTTGCCTGGAGAATTCCAAAGACAGAAAAGCCTGGCCAGCTACAGTTGATGGGGTCACAAAGAGCTGGACACAACTGATTAATTTATACACACACACACACACAGGAATGATGAAAGGATTTGAGAAGATACAATTAAGTATAATTTAAGGGAGTTCATTAAGTATCAAAAAAAGTTACTACATAGAGTATGCTATGTGTTCTAAGTCTTCTGGATATGAAAAAATTATTTTTAATATAAATGGAAACAGTTTGAGAGATAATTCTGAAATCTCTGATATTAAGTATCTAGTTTTCAAAGGTCATCTTTTTCTCCAGTTTCCAAATCAGCTATAATTCATATTGAGCTCTGTTGAATAGGAAGTAAAGGTCCATCTAGTCAAAGCTATGGTTTTTCCAGTAGTCATGTATGGATGTGAGAGTAGTACTATAAAGAAAGCTGACTCCAGGACAGATCACATCCTGGGCCATAAATCTAACCTTGATAAATTCAAAAAAATTGAAATCATTCCAAGCATATTTTCTGACCATAATGCATTAAGATTAGATCTCAATTACAAGAGAAAAACTATTAAAAATTCCAACATATGGAGGCAGAACAACATGCTTCTGAATAACCAACAAATCACAGAAGAAATCAAAAAAGAAATCAAAATATGCATAGAAATGAATGAAAATGAAAACACAACAACCCAAAACCTGGAGGACACTATAAAAGCAGTGCTAAGAGGAAAGTTCATAGCAATACAGGCACACCTCAAGAAACAAGAAAAAAGTCAAATAAATAACCTAACTCTACACCTAAAGCAACTAGAAAAGGAAGAAATGAAGAACCCCAGGGTTAGTAGAAGGAAAGAAATCTTAAAAATTAGGGCAGAAATAAATGCAAAAGAAACAGAAGAGACCATAGCAAAAATCAACAAAGCCAAAAGCTGGTTCTTTAAAAGGATAAATAAAATTGACAAACCATTAGCCAGACTCATCAAGAAACAAAGAGAGAAAAATTAAATCAATAAAATTAGAAATGAAAATGGAGAGATCACAACAGACAACACAGAAATACAAAGGATCATAAGAGACTACTATCAGCAATTATATGCCAATAAAATGGACAACGTGGAAGAAATGGACAAATTCTTAGAAAAGTACAACTTTCCAAAACTGAACCAGGAAGAAATAGAAAATCTTAACAGACCCATCACAAGCACGGAAATTGAAACTGTAATCAGAAATCTTCCAGCAAACAAAAGCCCAGGTCCAGATGGCTTCTCAGCTGAATTATACCAAAAATTTAGAGAAGAGCTAACACCTATGCTACTCAAACTCTTCCAGAAAATTTCAGAAGAAGGTAAACTTCCAAGGTGGCCTTCTATGAGGCCACCATCACCCTAATACCAAAACCTGACAAAGATGCCACACAAAAAAAAGAATGAAACTAGATCACTTTCTAACACCATACACAAAGAAAGCTGAGCGCTGAAGAATTGATGCTTTTGCACTGTGGTGTTGGAGAAGACTCTTGAGAGTCCCCTGGACTGCAAGGAGGTCAAACCAGTTAATCCTAAAGAAAATCAATCCTGAATATACATTGGAAGGACTGTTGCTGAAGCTGAAGTTCCAATACTTTGGCCACCTGAGGTGAAGAACTGACTCATTGGAAAAGACCCTGATGCTGGGAAAGATTGAAGGCAGGAGGAGACAGGGATGACAGAGGATGAAATGTTTGGATGGCATCACCGACTCAATGGACATGAATTTGAGCAAGTTCCAGGAACTGGTGAATGGATAGGATGGTCTGGCATGCTGCAGTCAATGGGTTTGCAAAGAGGTGGACACGATTGAGCAACTGAACTGAACTTTCTCCCCAAAGCCATCCTCATCAGATGTCTTGCTCCAGATCAATGCTTTGGGAAACCCTCAGCCCCAATCACCTCTGGCCATTCCATAACTGCTTCTCAATAATGCTACTGCTCTCTTTAGTTCTCCTTGGTCCCAATGACTACACACTGACCACTTGCTTTGGTTTCCCAAGCACAAGTAGACTGACAATTAGATACAGGGATGTAAAGTAAATTTTAATGCTAAATATGCCCCCAAACCATCTCTCTTCTGAATTTCAACCTCCCATCCTAGTCTTTGGGCCCACATTCTCCACAGACCAACTTGAGTGTACCCTACCTACATGCTTATTTCTCAAGGCCAGCATCCCAGCCAGTCTCTAAGCCTCACCAAATAAAGCAAAAATAAGTTAATATTGTAATATCTGCCAACAATGACAGTAAGTACTTTATTTTATTTATTTTATTTTTTAATATAAATTTATTTATTTTAATTGGAGGTTAATTACTTTACAATATTGTATTGGTTTTGCCATACATCAACATGAATCTGCCACAGGTATACACGTGTTCCCCATCCTGAACCCCCATCCCTTCTCCCTCCCCATACCATCCCTCTGGGTCATCTCAGTGCACCAGCCCCAAGCATCCAGTACCATGCATCGAACCTGGACTGGAGATTCGTTTCATATATGATATTATACATGTTTCAATGCCCTTCTCCCAAATCCTCCCACCCTTGCCCTCTCCCACAGAGTCCAAAAGACTGTTCTATAAATCTGTGTCTCTTTTGCTGTCTCACTCACAAACAGGGTTATCATTACCATCTTTTTAAATTCCATATATATGCATTAATAAACTGTATTGGTGTTTTTTTCTTTCTGGCTTACTTCACTCTGTAAAATAGGCTCCAGTTTCATCCACCTCATTAGAACTGATTCAAATGTATTCTTTTTAATGGCTGAGTAGTATTTTAGATAGCTGAATAAATTGCTTAATACTCCAAATATTCATAACTTCTTTTGGAATCCAAACATTCCAAATTTCTTTTGGGATCACTGATTTTAGGTTTCTAAATCCATGAGTAGGAAGACTGAATGGCTAAAAATCTCTTCAGAGACTTTTAGCTTTCACTCAAATTAATAGAGTGCTGTGCTTTAGAAATCTAATTCTTCCTTTTTTCAAAAGTAGAAAAAGTAAGAGTCACGCTGTAAGTAATGCATTATTTAAGACTTTAACTGGGCTCTCAGGTTTCTTTATCTGTTATTTTACTGGGTTTTGGTCAGCTCTGTCTACTTTCATGTTCCCCTCAGTTTCTCAAAGTTGCTTTTGCCTCTCCCACATACTCATGTACTCATCCATCCTAACTCTCTCACAATCTTGATTCCACCCTGCCTCATAACCTTTCCACATTCTTCTAACAATACTTCTCTCTCTCCTTTGCCTTTTCTGTTACTGGCAACTTGACTATCTCCTTCCTTTCATTCAGTTATCAACTTTATCAAGTTTGTCCAATCTTAATATTTATTCTCAGACCCTGCATTCTTGTTCCTATCCAGATTCTTCTTCTCTTCAGTGACAAACTTTTTGAATATTTGGTTTCTCTGTGTTTGATAATGTAATTTAACCTTCCCTCTTGAATGATAGGTTAGTTTGGTAGGACTATGTACTACCCACAGGGGTAATGACCCCCAAGCCTTGCTACTAGTGTAAAATGTAGTCACAGCCTGGTAAAACCTCTTGAGAAAAATCAAACATAAGATCCTTGTGAATGATACAAGATCAACCCCAAACTTATAGACTACCAACAGTGAAGTTTCATCTAACATATGTTCAAACTCCAAAATGACAAAATATATATGGAAGCAATACACCAGGAATGGGAGTTAGAAGATTTGACCCACACTAGGAGTAAAGCATTAAAACCTTCATGTAATGGAACCAAGATCAGCAACAAGACAAGGGTTCCCACTCTCATCACTGTTACTCAACATAGGTTTGGAAGTCCTAGTCATGGCAATCAGAGAAGAAAAAAAATAATAAAAGGAATCTGGATTGGAAAAAAAAGTGAAACTCTCCTGCTTGCAGACAATGTGATATTATATGTAGAAAACCCCAAAGATACTATCAGAAAATTACTAGAGGTAATTAATGAATTTAATAAAGTCTCAAGATACAAACTCAATACACAAAAATCACTTGCATTCCTATACACTAACAATGAAAAATCAGAAAGAGATATTAAGGAATCAGTCCCATTTACCACTGCAACAAAATGAATAAAATACCTAGGAATAAACCTACCTAAGGAGACAAAAGAGCTGTATACAGGAAACTATGACACTGATGAAAGAAATCAAAGATGACATAAACAAATGGAGAAATAGTCCATGTTCCTGGGTTGGAAGAATCAATATTGTGAAAATGATTATACTGCCAAAGGCAATCTACAGATTAAATACAATCCCTATCAAATTACCAATGGTGTTTTTTCATAGAACTTGAACAAAAAATTTCACAATTCATATGGAAACACAAGAGGCCCTGAATAGCCAAAGCAATCTTGAGAAAGAAGAATGGAGCTGGAAGAATCAATCTTCCTAACAACTTCAGACTATACTACACAGCTATAGTCATCAATATAGTATGGTACTGGCACAAAAACAGGAATATAAACCAATGGAACATGATAGAAAGCCCAGAGATAAACCCACACACCTATGGACACCTTATCTTTGCCAAAGAAGGCAAGAATATATAATGGAGAAAAGATAGCCTCTTCAATAAGTGGTGCTGGGAAAACCGGACAGTTATATGAAAAAGAATGAAATTAGAACACTTCCTAACACCATACACAAAGATAAACTCAAGATAGATTAAAGACTTAAATGTAAGACCAGAAACTATAACTCTTAGAGGAAAACATAAGCAGCACCCTCCATGACATAAATCACAGCAAAATCCTCTATGACCCACCTCCTAGAGTAATGGAAATAAAAACAAAAATAAATAAATGGAACCTAAATAAACTTAAAAGCTTTTCATAGCAAAGGAAACGAAGAACAAGGTAAAAAGACAACCCTCAGAATGGGAGAAAATAAAAGCAAATGAAACAGCTGATAAAGGATTAAACTCCAAAATATACAAGCAGCTCATGTAATTCAATAGCAGAGAAATAAACAACCCAATCAAACACTGGGAAAAAGGCCTAAAGAAACATTACTCCAAAGAAGACATACAGATGACTTATAAACACATGAAAAGATGCCCTATATCACTCATTATCAGATAAATGCAAATCAAAACTAGAACAAGGTATCATCTCACACCAGTCAGAATGGCCATCATCAAAATATCTACAAAAAATAAATGCTGGAAACTGTGTGGAGAAAAGGGAACTCTCTTGCACTGTTGGTGAGAATGCAAATAGATACAGTTACTATGGAGAACATTATGGATATTCCTTAAAAAACTAGGAATAAAACTACCATATGGCCCAGCAATCCCACTACTGGGCATATATTCTGACAAAACCACAATTCTAAAAGACACATGTACCCTAATGTTCACTGTAGCACTATTTACAATAGCTAGGACATGGAAGTGGAGGGGGCAATGGAATCCCACTCCAGTACTCTTGCCTGGAGAATCCCATGGACGGAGGAGCCTGGTGGGCTGCAGTCCATGGGGTCGCACAGAGTTGGACACGACTAAAGGAACTTAGCAGCAGCAGCAGCAGCAGCAGGACATGGAAGCAACCCACATGTCCCTTGACAGATGAATGGATAAAGAAGTTGTGGTACATAATCACAATGGAATATTACTCAGCTGTGAAAAGGAATGTATTTGACTCAATTCTAATGAGGTGGACAAACCTAGAGCCTATTATACAAGGTGAAGCAAGTCAGAAAAACAAATATCGCATATTAAACACATATACATGGAATCTAGAAAGATAGCACTGAGGAACCTATTTGCAGGGTAGCAGTAAACAGAGACCAGACTTGGGGACACAGTGTGGGGAAGGGAAGGAGAGGGTGGGACGAATGGAGAGAATAGAATAGAAACATGTACGCTGCCATATGTAAAACAGATAGCCAGTGGGAATTTGCAGTATTACTCAGGGAGCTCAATAGTGCTCTGTGACAATCTAGAGGGGTGGAATGGGGTGGGATGTGGAAGGGGGATTCAGGAGGGAGGGAACATATGTATACCTATGGCTGATTCATGTTGATATATGGCAGAAACCCAACACAACATTGTAAAGCAAGTATCCTCCAATAAAATTTTTTAAAAAATTTATGTAATACTCTGCAAATCAAACTATACATATATGATTCACACTATTTGTGGACTAAAAGCTTATGATTTCTGAACTAACATTTGTTCTGATATAAGAGCAAATTCTAATGTCTAATAAAGATCTGAGACACAGTGGACTTTTGCACATGTACAGAACAGGGCACAATGTTATTAATGTGTGTGTGTCTCGCTAAGTTGTGTCCGACTCTTTGCGACCCCGTGGACTGTAGCCCACCAGGCTCCTCTGTCCATGGGATTTTCCAGGCAATAGTACTAGAGTGGATTGCCATTTCCTTCTCCAGCAGATCTTCCTGACCCAGGATCAAACCCAGGTCTCCCACATTGTAGACAGATGCTTTACCGTCTGAGCCACCAGGGAATTCCAATCTCAGTTTAAAAGGTAGCTGAGAATATTGGGAAACTCCAATTGAAGTAGAAGATTCTTTCCTAGACATTAGTCTGTACCTGAGGGACTTTTCTTCTTGCCCACTAGTAGGATTCTGAAACAAAAACACTTGGATGACTATGACATATATCTGTAAGAAGATTTGAATCTTTAATTTGTTTTCAGTAACATAAGTCAGAAAAAGGAAAACTGAAGAGGAAGCTGGTGCCTGGGTCCAATATACAAGCATCTTCTGTCCTGAATACAGTATTTTCTTAAGGCAAAATAGAGGATCTTTCAATGTTGAAGATGTTTTTACCAGCTTTGACAATACAGGAAATGTCTAAATTAAACCCTGAGCCTTTGGAGTGGGAGCACTGACTCCAAGACCCTATACTACCAGAGAACTAACCCTATGGTGTATCAGATAGTGAGAACTCACACAAAGGAAAACACTGGAATAAAAGGTAGCTGGAAAAAAAATTTGAAATATTTGGGGATTTTAAAAGTAATAAAGGTATCACATTAACTCATTATTTTTATTCAGAGCACATTTAAAATATTTCATAGATTCTCTTTGTTTTCCTCCCCTCCCCAACAAATATATTTCATACAATTATAAAAATGAGGTCGATGTGTTACATGTTTCTCCCTTACTGAGCCCCCTTTGCCTCCACTTCCCAATTCTACAACTTGAATAAACATAAAATGAAATTAATAAAATCCCTTTCATTGTAACTGGCCTCTTATAAATTATTTGTGACTCCACAAATAGGAACACATGGCAAGCGCCAAGGTTGCTAAATAGGCAAACAAAATATTTACATAAATGGTCTTGTGATTTGGTTATAAATTACACAAATTACTCAAACAAAAGGTGCTGTGTAACTGTGAAATAATAAGGGTAATGGAATATCCATTATTAACAATATAAGAAGAAAATGAAGTATTTTGTGTATACTTAGCACATAAGCAAATTCTTGTACTAGAAACAATTAAACAGCAAATAAAATATGCTTATGTGCTGGAAATGGACAGCTGGATTTATGCCACTCTTGCAATATCTCCATCTCAAGCCATATGGTTCTTGCTCATTAATGCAACTTTTAAAGAAAATCTCACTTGAGAGGGAGTCTGAAGTATGATAAATAAACAAAAACTTATTATATCATTGTCCCTTTTTTGCATCTTAAGTGTTTTTATTTAATTTACATTGGCAGTGGGTTTACTCCCAGCAACACCTTCAGATACAATCTGACATGTACACATCCTCTTTAACTTAGCAGATCTTATAATTAGGTTTCTCTTTACTACAAAAGGTGATTTAGAACAATGAGGCTAATCCCAGCTGATAAAGGCAGCAATAAAACTGCAGTATTTTTGGACATTCTAGGGATGCTAATAATTTGGTCCAGGTGTCTATATTGTTTCAGTCCATACAGTGATTATATTAAAAATCCTGGTATCCGTGGAATGGGCTTCCCTGGTGGCTCAGATGGTAAAGAATTAGCCTTCAATGCAGGAGACCTGGGTTTGTTGCTGGGTTTAAGGGAACAGCTACCCCACTCTAGTATTCTGGACTGGAGAATTACGTGGACAAAGGAGCCTGGCAGGCTGTAGTTCTTGGGGTAGCAAAGAGTCGTACATGACTGAGTGACTTTCATTTTCATCCATGGACTACCTGGGGGTCCAGTGTTTGGGACTTTGCCTTCTAATGCAGGGCTTGTGATTTAGATCCCTGGTCAGGGGAGCTAAGATCTTACATGACTCACAGCCAAAAAAACAAAACATAAAACAGAATCAATATTGTAACAGATTTTTTTTTAAATTTTTATTTTAACTTTAGTTTACTTTACAATACTGTATTGGTTTTTCCAAACATTGACATGAATTTTATAAAGGCTTTTAAAATGGTCCACATTAAAAAAAATCTTTAAAAAATCCTATTATCCAAAAATTTTCTTGAATTTAAGATTTATAGATTTATGTTTTTCATTCTAAGTCAATAAATTTTAAAATAAAACTACTTTGTAGGGATTGTTTTAAAAAATAGCTAGTTCTTTGAAAAGGGATTTAGTCAGAGAAGAATGGTCATTAAGAAGCCTTTCACAAGTTATATATAAGGAGAGGAATATCTGTGGAAACTGCTGTACAAAATTCAGTATTTTCTCTCTTCCAATAGCTTTATATTTGAACAAACATGTATCTTTCTTCCTAGTGTATTTAACATGGGCATTTTTTTAAAGGTAACCTTTTATTTTGTATTAGTTCAGTTCAGTTAAGTCGCTCAGTCATGTCCGACTCTTTGCGACCCCATGAATCACAGCACACCAGGCCTCCCTGTCCATCACCAACTCCCGGAGTTCATTCAGACTCATGTCCACTGAGTCAGTGATGCCATCCAGCCATCTCATCCTCTGCCATCCCCTTCTCCTCCTGCCCCCAATCCCTCCCAGCATCAGAGTCTTTTCCAATGAGTCAACCCTTCGCATGAGGTGGCCAAAGTACTGGAGTTTCAGCTTTAGCATCAGTCCTTCCAAAGAAATCCCCGGGCTGATCTCCTTCAGAATGGACTAGTTGGATCTCCTTGCAGTCCAAGGGACTCAAGAGTCTTCTCCAACACCACAGTTCAAAAGCATCTATTCTTTGGCGCTCAGCTTTCTTCACAGTCCAACTCTCACATCCATACATGACCACTGGAAAAACCATAGCCTTGACTAGATGGACCTTTGTTGGCAAAGTAATGTCTCTGCTTTTGAATATGCTATCTAAGTTGGTCATAGCTTTCCTTCCAAGGAGTAAGCATCTTTTAATTTCATGGCTGCAATCACCATCTGGGTATAGCCAATTAACAATGTCATGACAGCTTTAGGTGAACAGCTAAGAGTCTCAGTCATATATATACATGTATCTATTCTCCCCAACTCTCCTCCCTTCTAGATTGCCACATAACATTGGGCAGAGTTCCATGTGCTATACAGTAGGTCCTTGTTAGTTATCCATTTTAAACATAGCAGTGTATACATATCCATCCCCAAATCCCTATCCCTTCACCCCATCCTCCCCCTGGCAAATGTAAGTTTGTGTAACATGTGCATTTTAATAGATGGTAACAATGGTAATGATAAAACTAATATCAACATTTTTACATGTTTCCACTTAACTATACTGAATATTATAGAAGATAAACATTTAAATTTAAGATCATCCTAAAATTTATGGGGTGCATAATTCTGACTTATAGATATGTATCAAAACATACAGATTTTAAGGGCCAAAAATCATCTTTCTCCTTATCTGCCAAATAACCATAAAGCTACCAAAAAGAAAATACCTCAACAACATAGGAAATAAATCTAGTATATTCTATATTCTGGAAGGCATTTAACATTATTTAAGAAATGATGTAACAATATTCAGTCTATATGGGTTCTTGGGAAAGATATTGAGCCAAAAGCCACAGAAGTGGGAATCAGTCAGAATCAGCCTCAATTTCCTGATTAATGGTCACAACACAGAACACAAAGTTTGACTTTGGGCGGGGTTGCCTTCTACAAAATCCTCTCCACAAATGAGAGAGTAAAATTGCTAAATGTATAGTCCTTCATTCCAATTCTTGGGAAACACTGTAAGTTAAGAGTGTGAAAGCGCTAGTTGCTCAGTTGTGTCGACTCTTTGTGACCCCATGGACTGTAACCCACCAGGCTCCTCTGTCCAAAGAACTGCCCAGGCAAGAATACTGCAGTGGGTGGCCGTTCCCTTCTCCAGGGGATCAAACTCAGTTCTCCTGCATTGAAGGCAGATTCTTTACCATCTGAGCCACCAGGGAAGCTCAAGTTAAGAGTAAACAGTCTTTAATTCCCATCAGGCTGTAACATCAGCTGAAGCTGGTGTAACAGGAGGTAGTAAATTAAAGCATTATCTCAAAGTGATTTTCTTCCTGACTTCCAAAATATAGAAGTAATTTCCCTGAATAATCTTTCTCAGATTGAGCAATCAATATAGGTTTAGAACCCACTTACTAGCCTCAGCCTTCTTAACCATGGATTGATCTTTCACCAAAATGAGTGCCAGCAACTCACCACTGGTCACAGACTCAGGTGATTGAAAAAGCTCTTCAGAGCTGGCTTCCCATGAGATCAGTCTCTAAGAACTAGTGAAATGTTTATAAGAAAAAATAATGACTAGTGGAGAGGGGGTACTAGCAATCATTTCAATAGTTTGACCCCCATGAGAAAATTCTATATTAAAAAATGTTTCCTTCACACTTTTGTTATGTTTTGCTTTTTCAGAAGTACAGGCCATATTTATATTTGCTTTCCTTTTCTCTCTTCATGTATTTACATGGGGTCTTTTAAAATGTGTCACAATTAGTGTAGAGCATTGAGCAAGTACCATAGCCTATGTACCAGACTTTTTCAAGCTGTAGAGTATGAACAGATGCTGAGGGCTCTGTGAAGTGCTCTAGCATAAACTTTAGCTTGGGATCTGAAAATCTGTGGGATATTGAGTCAACACAGCATACTCAGCAGGATAAAGATGATGGACTATGATATAATCAGTACTTTATTCACATTTTAACCAGAAATGCCTTGTCATCAAAGCAGCATCATTTACTTTATTATATTTTTGTTTAAATTTTATTATGTTTACAGTTTTTGTCTTGAATTAGTATATTTACTTGGATTTCATGTTTATACAAGATCTGTTAGCATTTTGGATTTTATGCTATGTTTGCTGCTGCTGCTGCTAAGTAGCTTCAGTCATGTCCAACTCTGTGAGACCCCATAGACCGCAGCTCACCAGGCTCCCCGTCCCTGGGATTCTCCAGGCAAGAACACTGGAGTGGGTTGCCATTTCCTTCTCCAATGCATGAAAGTGAAAAGTGAAAGTGAAGTCACTGAGTCGTGTCCAACTCTCAGCGACCCCATGGACTGCAGCCTACCAGGCTCCTCTGTCCATGGGATTTTCCAGGCAAGAGTACTGGAGTGGGGCGCCATTGCCTTCTCCGATGTTATGTTTGGACATGATTAATTAACATCATGTTAAAACCAAGTTAACTCAATACAGAGTTCTATACATATTTGGGGGGGCTTCCCTTGTAGCTCAGGGAAGCTGCATTGCAGGCAGATGCTTTACCAACTTCCTGATTCCTGGGTCAGGAAGATCTCCTGGAGAAGGGAATGGCAACCCACTCCAGTATTCTTGCCTGGAGAATACCATTGACAGAGGAACCTGATGGGGTACAGTCTAAGGGGTCACAAGAGCCAGTTAACAACTGAGAGACTAAGCACACACACATACATATTTGAAGGTGGGTTTTTGAAAGCAGTACAAATAATAAGAAACTTTTAGATTCAACCATATCTAATAATAGAATTACCTTTTCAAGACTGTAAAAAAAAAAAAAAATCAGCTCAGATCCCAAGAGACTAAATCAAAGTGCTACATTAATCATAGATCTTACTGAAGAAAAATATTAGAAAATGTGAAAGATTTCCCACTATTATTTACCTCTAATCTATTGGAATTCATGCAGTGAAGTCCCAGGAAGCAATATTGTGTTTACTCTGTAGATAATAAAGCAGCTTATGAGCTTTGCCTTCTCAGATCCTTGTCAAACAAATGAGGCAAGTGTTTCACCTTCCTTCAGTGCATCTACCAGAATTGTGATTTTATTTAACACAGCTTTCAGTTTCATGTGTGCCTGCATGCTCTATCAGTCCTGAAAATTCATTGGAAAGGACTAATGTTGAAGCTGAAACTCCAATACTTTGGCCACCTGATGTGAAGAACTGACTCATTTGAAAAGACCCTAATGCTGGGAAAGATTGAAGGCAGGAGGAGAAGGGGATGACAGAGGATGAGACGGTTGGATGGCATCACCAACTCAATGGACATGAGTTTGAATAAACTCTGGGAGTTGGTGATGGACAGGGAGGCCTGGCATGCTGCAGTCCATGGCGTCTCAAAGAGTTGGACATGACTGAGCAACTGACCTGAAATGAACTGCATGCCAATTGCTTTGGTTGCATCTGACTCTTTGCGATCCCATGGACTGAAGCCCACCAGGCTCCTCTGTCCATAGGATTCTCCAGGCAAGAATACTGGAGTGGCTTGCCATGCATTCCTCCAGGGGATCTTCCCAACAGGGATCGAACCTGCATCTCTTAAGTCTCCTACATTTGCAGGCAAGTTCTTTATAACTAGCGCCACCTGGGAAGCCCTTTTCAGTCTAATACACCAAATACAGAAACTGTTTAGTCTCCCAGAAAACAGCACAAAATCATATATTCCTACAAGTCATAGAATTGACCAGTTTGTCTACTTGTAAACATTTTCTTCTCCTCGCCTTATTTACTTGATGTTAGCTTCTTTTCTTTCTATAGACAGGAATGCACCCAGCTGTCTTCCAGATGAGTAGACAAGTCAAATTCGCCATCACTCTACAGTGTGTTAATACTTATTAGATAAAACATGTTTTCTTGGGCCAGTGTTTTCCAAATAACAAGAAGAGGGAAAAGACATCCTGGATTCACTCATCTTTCCTCTTAACTACCTCACTTAGCTTTGCAGAAGGGAACTCTTTGCCTAGTTCATAACTTTGGTGTAATCCAGAGAAGCAAGCATCCTTTAGGTGTTGAACACTGTTCTGATTTGGGGAGTACTGCCTGATAATTTATTAAATCCACAAGAGATTTTTGGGCACTGCTGTAATCTTAGCTGCAAAACATGTTTAGCAAGATCTTAGGACTGAGACTCAATTACTAGCTGGCAAGTAAATATGTCATATAAGAATTGATTATATGACATAGTAAGATATGTAGATGTAAGTAATGAAACTGACCGTTTTGGCTACCTTACTGGTAAAATGTCATTGACATGGGCCTGGTGGTGAAGGAGGACCTGGAACCCACAGGTCCATTTAATTTGCCTGAACATTTTTTTTTTTTTAATTTATATTTGAAAAGTCTTTACACAAGGCACTCAAAGCTCACCACTTCCTATTGTCTTACAGCAGGCTAGTTTCACCCATTTGTTGCCTACCCAGTACTTAGAGGTATGACTTTGCTTTGTAATCCCTGGATAGCCTTTAACAATTCTCTGTTAGAGTTTATGGCTTCTGCCAGTATCTGAAATACTTTTTATGCCTAACAATCCACTTTGCTATTTCAGATTGGTATAATATTCAATGTACAATAAGTCCTTAGGGGATTTTAAGGGAAAGGTCAGCTGTAAGAGCCGATTATTGCTCATTATTATTAAGACTCCTTTGTTGCATACAATCCCTTCTTCCAGTTGGGGAATATCCCTCAAGGGATGAGTTTATCTCTGTGTACTTTTGCAATAAAAGCAGTATTCATTTGTGGTCTTTGCCTTCTTTTAATTCCTGCCTAGTCAAAGAAAGCCTGTTTTTCTGATTAATGCTTTTAAATTATTCTATTAAAAATCTATCCCTTGTGAGATGTATTAGATTTATCTGAGATATATTAGATTTATCTTTACCTGCCACCTCTGGACTTAAAGTGACTCTGCCCGCATTGGACACATGTAACCTCCTGGCTTATATTTTTCTTAAATGCGGCTCTGACTACTGGGTACCAATTCCTGGTCTAAAAGACAAAATGAATGATTTTAAAACTACTTTAAAAATCATGTAATCATGACCAATCTTATAAAAATCACCATTAAAATTCCTATATTTTGTTATGAAGCCCACCCCCCTTTATCCCTCACTACGAGTCTTATCTGTTATCTTTTACGGTATGTGGATTTTTTTTTCTTCTAATAGAATATTTTATTCCGTTGAATCTGTGATAACATTATTATGAAAACCACTTTGAACATCAGAATGATGAATCAGGAAAGGGAGTCTGAAGAAGAAATAAATATATTGCAAAGTCTAAATACTAAGCTGTCTCTACCCTGCCAGCTGCAAGCTGGAGGCATCCTTCACATGGAAACTACACTCTTGTGAGCTGATCAATGAACCCTATCCCTTTAGAAGAGGAGTTTTCAGCTGTGAAAGTAGCTGACATGATACATAAGATCTAGAAAAAGCCTCTGAGGAAAAGAAGCCAGAACTATGAATGAGGAGGATTGATTTCAATGATGGTGGAATTAGCCTTAATACTAGCCATGTTTCCCCACTTCTGCTAGACATGCAGAAACCTGGAAAAAGGGATGTTCACCCCCTAACAAGGCTAAGGTAGAAGCCATAAAATCCTAACTTGAATTGACCAAAGAGTTGATAGACAGGGCCAAGAAACTGACTGAATTCCAAATAGGAACAACCTTCTCAAAAGAGAACATGTAACCTACTTCACTTGTGATAAACCATGAAAGCTAGGAGCAGTCCACCACACCTCAGTGAGGTTAGAGAAAATCAGCTACAATTTCAGAAACTGTTGTCCAGTATCACCTAATGCATCTCTCTGGAAGAGCTGATGACTTCAAATATTGTTAATTTCCTATTTTACTCACTAGCAGATTTAGGGATTTTTTGTTTGCTTGTTTGTTTTGTGGGTGTTTCTCCTTTTTTCCTCCTGATGAACCTCCTCTGTGTACTCGAAAGAAAGAATGAAGCAGAATAGTTCAGAGAGGGAACCCATGGGCATAACAGACGTGGGAGTGATTAGCAGATGCCTGGCCCTTTCTCTCACTTCAGCAAAGCCTTGAAGCCACTAAGGAAGGAAAGGGGACATAAAATCCACGGTCTTTAAGAAACAGAAAAGATCCTACTGTGTTTGAAGCGAAAGCAGAAAAAAACCTCTCTTTATGCTTGGGGGAAGAGCAGAAAAGTATCCAATCCCAAGGATCCTAAGCCAGTATAAAGCAGAGGTGATAAGGAAAGGGCAAGAAACATTTGCCCAAGATTAATCACAGAAACAGAGCATAGTTTGACTGCCATGAGAACAAGAGGCCGGAATAAAACCCAAGGCCCAGTGCACAGGCCCAAACTAAGACCAGGACCATAGAAACCCACTGCCATCCCCTCAGTGAGTGACAAAGTCTACATGGGGTGAGGAATCACAGTATGGACAAAAATTCCAGGTAAGCATGCCAGAATGGTGCCTTCTGGGAGTAGAATACAAACCCTCAGAATGTTCTTCAGCATCATAGCCCTCCCTTTACGTACAAGGAATGACAGCCCACCACTCATGGAATTCAAAGAGGTGTTGAAAACCAAAACCTAGGGGCCGTGAACTGAATGTGTGTTTCCTCCTAAAACTCATATGCTAAACTCCTAGTACCCAACATGATGGTGTTTGGAGGTAGAGCTTTCAGGAGGTTATTAGACCATGAGAGCAGGGCCCACCTGAATGGGATTAGTGCCTCTATGAAAGAGACCCCAGAAAGATCTTTTGCCCCTTCTGTCATGTGAGGGAGGATACAGTGAAAAAAATACAGTCCTTATGAACCAGGAAATGGGTTCTCAGCAGACACAGACACCAAATCTGCTAGCTCTTTGATGTTAGACTTCCCAGCCTCCAGAACTGCAATAAATAAATTTCGGTTGTTTATAAGCCACCAGTTCTGTGGTGTTTCCGGTATAACAGCCTGAATAGATAAAGACACTAAATTTAGCACAACTCCTAACTAGATTGACTCAATTTCCCACACCAATGACCTGACATAAGAAGAGCCTCTTTCTGGGTATAAATAATATTTATAATATTTATCCCAATTTTATATTTTGTTTTAAATTCAAATAAATATTATAAGAAATACCAATAAGGAAGAAAACAAGCTACTGTCAAGAGATAATAAAACATATATAGAACCAACCTCAGAGATGGCCCAGATATTTGAATCATTACACTGGGCCTACAAAATAACTGATTTATATGTTAAAAAATCAGGACTTCCCTGGAGACTCAGCAGTAAAGAATCCGCCTGCCAATACCTGCCAATTCAGGAGACATGGGTTTGATCCCTGGGTTGGGAAGATCCCCTGCAGAAGGAAATGGCAACCTACTCTGGTATTCTTGCCTGGAAAATCTCATGGGCAGAGAAGCCTGGCAGGCTACAGTCCATGGGATTGCAGAGTCAGACACCACTTTAGGGTCTAAACAACAATATGTTAAAAGCTCAAGTGGAAAAGGTGAACATCATGCATAAGCAGATAAAAAAATTTTAATAAAGAGATGGGAACTATCTGCAAGAATTTAGTAGAAATGGTAGAAATGAAAATAGTATCAGAGCATTACTCTGATAGGCTCAAAGACCTGAAATGACTTAAAGAACTATTGAACTTGAAGATAGATCTATGTAAATTATCCTCATTAAGGAAAAAGGAGAGAAAAGAATAAAAAAATAAAACCAGAGCATCAAACAGTTGAACAATATCAAATGCATATATATATATATTATGTTTATATGTATTATNACTTTAAACAAAAAGAAAAAAATGAGTTAGAGCAGACTTCTTGTCAGCAACAATGCAAAGCATAAAACAATGGTGTGACATCTTTAAAACAATAAAAGAAAAATCTGTCAACCTAAAATCCTAAAATCAATGAAAATATCTTCCCAACAATGAAAGCAAAAATAAACATTTCAGAAAAAAACAAATTTTTAGAGATGTCTCATTGCCAAGAGACACTAAAAAACATTAAAAGATGTTCTTTAGGCAGAAATAAAATAATATGAGATCAAAACTTGGATCTACACATATAAATGATGATCCATGAAACAGAGCAACAGAGGTAAATAATTTTTCCTTATTTTTAATTGCTACAAAATAACTAACTCTATAAAGTAATATTATTAATAATCTATTGTGGGTTTTATAAAATAAGTAAAAGTAAAACATATACAATACTAGCAAAAAGGATCAAAGGGAGGGTTTGGAATTACATTGCTGTGAGCTTTTTATACTGCATGTGGAATGGTGTAATAATGCCCTGTGAACCATGTTACATGTTCAAATATTATTTTTAATGAGACAGCAAAAGCTATCAGAGTGTTTTAAGCAAAGACATAACAAATAATATGTTTAATTTTGGTGATAGTGGGCTTACATACAGGGTCCAGTTAAATAGTAAAAGTGTTCGAAACTGTTTCCTCTATTATTGCTTCTAACACTTAATGTTTATTATGTTCTAGGAATTTTGTCGAGAGATCTCTCATGTATTACATCAAGCTTCACAACAGTCCCAATAGGAAATTGAGCCTTAGAAATTTTGTCACAGGGTCATATAGCATTTAAGTTTCTTACTGTAAATAATTACCAGAGAGTGGATTAATACACTTTATTGTCTCACACCTTTGAAGGCTAGAAGTGTAAAATGTGTCTATTGGGCTGCATTCTTCCTAGAGGCTTTTGGGAGAGTCTGTTTCCTTCCCTTTTCCAGCTTCTGGAGGCTACATTGCTTAGCTCGTGGCCCCTTTCTCCATCTTCCATGTGTGTAGTTTTGTGCTCTGCTTCCATTATATTCTCTCAGACTCTAACATTACTGCTGTCCTCTTTCATTAACCCTTGTGATTACACTAAACCAACTGAAATAATCCAGGATAATCTCTATCTCAAGATAGAAAATTTAATCATATGCAAGTCTCTTTTGTCATATAAGGTAATATTTTCACAAGATCTGAAGATTGGGATGTGGAAATCTTTGGGGAGTCATTATTTGGCCTACACACAGTCAGAATTTACCCCCTCCTCCCATCTTTCAGGGGCAAGATGAAAAAGAAGTTAATTAGAAGAAGAAGGAATCTCTGAACAAAGGATAAGAAAATGCATTCATTTTCCAAGAAAGACAGTGAACTGAAAATGATTTACAGGTAGATACAGAGTAAAAATGTAACCTGGCAGGAAAGAGCCCACATGTATGGACCAGACTGGTACCATCAAAGAAAACAAGGAAAGAACTAATGTTTATTGTGTTGCCTACCCTATGCCAGACCAAATAAATATGCCCTAAATATATATCATCCATTTAATTCTCACAGTCAGTAAGTAAAATACATATTATACTCCCAGTTTTACAAGGGAGGAAACCTGAAGTCTGTCCATACAAGTCAATGAAGTAGTAGGCCATCATCTATATCTAGCTCAGATTCCAAAGCTTATGTTACATTATTTTTTTTTAATTCAAAATATCAGAAAGAGAATTTTAAGAGAAAATTTGTCAAACTGGATTACTAAACTAGGAAACAGATTATTTTGAAGAAGAACTGAAAGAACTGGGGATAATTAACTTGAAAGAAAGAAGACTTTGAGAAGATATGATGATATTGTCATATGGAAGAGGGCTGGGCCCAGCATATAAAAGTTAGAAAAGAAAAAGTCATACAACCAGTATAGATTTAAGGTGTTTGAATTGCATTGTTGAAAAAACTGCAGAAGGCTCTAGACTAGGCTGGATGACTGGATTTTTTCCACTAGGGTTGTTAATAACTCAGCTCTGGAGCCGGAGTGCCTCTTTTTGAATACTGGCCCCACAAATCACAAGCTATGTCCTTGGGCAAGATATTTAACTTCTCTGTGCCAGGATTTCTTTTTAATTATATTTATTTAGTTGTAATTGATTGAAGATTGCTTTACATTATTCTTTCAATTTCTGTCATACATCAACATGAATTAGCCATAGATGTACATATGCCCCCTCCCTCTTGAACCTCCCTTCCACCTCCTACCCTTTTCCACCCCTCTAGGTTGTTACAGAGCCCTGGTTTGAGTTCCTTGAGTAGTCATACAGCAAATTTCCATTGGCTATCTATTTTATATGTGTCAGTGTATATACTTCCGTGCTGCTCTCTCCGTTCACGGCACCCTTTCCTCTCCCATGCCCTTGTCTGTAAGTCTGTTCTCTGGGGCTGCGTCTCCATTGCTGCCCTGCAAATAGGCTCATCAGTACCATCTTCCTAGATTCCATATATATGCATTAACATACGATATTTGTTTTTCTCTTTCTGACTTACTTCACTCTGTATAGTAGGTTCTAGGTTCATCCACTTCATTAGAACTGACTCAGATGTGTTTCTTTTTACGTGTGCGCAGATTTTTCTTTTCCTTTTTTTTTTTTTTTGCCCTGATTTCCTGACTGAGCTTAGTCACTCAGTCGTGTCTGACTCTTTGTGACCCCAGGGACTGTAGCCCACCAGACTCCTAAATGGGGATAAAAATCGTACCCCCCATATGGGTTATGGGCTTCCCTCAGAGCTCAGTCGATAAAGAATCTGCCTGCAATACGGGAGACCAGGATTCAATTCCTGGGTCAGGACGATACTCTGGAGAAGGAAATGGCAACCCACTCCAGTATTCTTGCCTGGAGAATTCCATGAACAGAGGAGCCTGGCAGACTACAGTTCATGAGGTCACAAGAGTTAGATACAACTTAGTGACTAAACCATATATAGGTTATACATATTCAATGAACTCATAGATACAAAGGGTTTAAAAAAGTTTCTAGCAATAATAATTTCTCCATAGGTATTAATTATTGTCATGATATCTGTAGGAAGCTGAACTAAAGTACTGAGTACTAGGTACAAAGAAATATCTGGACATATAGGATTGGTGGATCTACATTACAAGAATTTTTCAAACCAAAATTAAACAGTCACAAATAATAGATGCTAAAGAGAATATTCCTGCATTGTGTAGAAAGAGTAGGTCATCTTTTCTATATTGCATTCCATGAAATGTTGGTGAAATGAAATCTTGAAACTGATCCATGAGTTGGAAATGAGGATATGGTAATTGGTTAAATACGTTTTAAATATGCTATAAATTATATTCTTATTTTGAGAATTCACCATGTATTAACATGCAAAACTCTAAGTCCTACAGAAAAGAAAGTCACAAAACTTCTTCTAAAATCCTGCTTTTCAGCTGTGTGTGTCTGTGTAATGCTTGTTAATATCCAATGAAATATTCTTTGAAGTATAGTTTGTGATGTAAAAAATTAATAGACTAGATAATTTTGAAAGTGACTTCTCCCTCTAAGCCATTATGAGTCTAGGTTTATATAATGTGCTTCCAAATGTATTGAAATAACATGCTCTACAAGGATATAGATTTTTAGGATTTAACTCTATTTCAGTATAGCTTTAGGATGTACTGCCCAGGATAAAACTATTTCACTATAGACTGAGGATATACCTCAATTCTTCAAATACTTATGCATACATAGTTGAAATTTTCCAGGAAGACTATTCCTAAATAACAACTTCCTATGACAAGGCTACTTTGGATTCTGAACAGCTGCCTTTGTTTTTTACAACCTGCCTCAACAGTAATTACCTTCTAATTCAGGATGAGCCATAACGAGATAATGGTATGCTCACTGGCAAATGACCAGATACATAAAATTCTGACCAGGAATGCTGCACACTGATTCCAAAATCTAATATATTGTATAAGATACATGGAAATGTTTTGCAAAGTATAACTGTAAGCTGTTCATCTATCCTTAAAAAACTGAAAATAGAACTGCCATATGACCCAGAAATCCCACTGATGGATAGACACACCAAGGAAACCAGAATTGAAAGAGACACAGGTATCCCAATGTTCACTGCAGCACTGTTTACAATAGCTAGGACAAGGAAGCAACTTAGATGTCCATTAGCAGACTAATGGATAAGGAAGTTGTGGCATATATATGCAATGGAATATTACTCAGCTATAACAAGAATACATTTGAGTCAGTTCTAATGAGGTGAATGAAACTGAAGCCTACTATACAGAGTGAAGTAAGTCAAAAAGAGAAACACCAATACGAGATACTAATGCATATATATGGAATTTAGAAAGATGGTAATGATGACCCTATATGCAAGACAGCAAAAGAGACACAGATGTAAAGAACAGACTTTTGGACTGTGTAGGAGAAGGCAAAGGTGGGATGATTTGAAAGAATAGCATTGAAAAATGTATATTACCATATGTAGAGTAGATGACCAGTACAAGTTCAATGCATTAAGCAGGGCACTCAGAGCTGGTGCTCTGGGACAACCCAGAGGGATGAGTTGGGGAGGGAGGGGGGTTCAGGATGGTGGGACACATGTACATCCATGGCTGATCCATGTCAATGTGTGGCACAAACCACCACAATATTATAATTAGCCTCCAATTAAAATAAATTAATTAAAAAAATAAACTGTTCATCTATTCAAGAGTAAAATATCATAATTATGAAAATTATATACTGAGCATGAGTCAGGTCTTTTTTGCATGCACCAAACAAGAGCATGTATTTATAGTTCACATCATTGGCATTGGCACACAGTAGGTGTACTCCCATTCTCTTAACAACACAGAAGGTGTTCTCCCTTCTCTCTTATGAGGGAGGTGTTATAATCTTTATTTTACGCTCAGCAAACTAAGGTTCAGAGAGCTGTGCCCCCTTGCCCATGACAGTCTCGCCATCTCCACCTTCTCTCACACCTCAGGCTTTCCCCATGGTCTCTCTGCTTGCTGTATCCTCTTCTTGAATGTCTTTACCCTTGACTTTGCCTTAGCTGACTTTCTTTCACTCAGATCTCAGTTCATAGTCACCTCCTCAGAGAATCCTCCTCTATCTGCTCTTATATGGAAGCCAACATGCCGATTTAGAAACTGCCTATTCTTTGTACTTGTCACTATTTGAGAGTATGATATAAATATCTATTTGTATAAATTACCTGGACCACACTATCATATATGCTTTATGAGAGCTAAAACCTTGTCTAAGATGGTTCACTGCTGTATTCTCTGTCCCTAGAACATTGCTTGTACGTCAGAGGCTCTCTTGTGTCTGACTCTGCGATCTCATTGGACTATAGCCTGCTAGGCTCCTCTGTCCATGGAATTCTCCAGGCAAAAGTACTAAAATAGGTAGCTATTACCTTCACCAGAGGATATTCCCGAGCCAGGGATTGAATGCCAGGCTCCTGAATTGCAGGCATTTCTTGACCATCTGACCCAGCAGGGAGGAATAATACTTAACCCATAGTTGGTTCTCAATGAATATTCCATTAGTCAATGAATGAAGTATATCTGCCATTTTGATTAAAAGGAGAGAAAGTACATAAACAAAAAAACTCATAGAAAACTTATTTTAGTTTCAGTATACCTCTGCTGCTGCTGCTGCTGCTAAGTCGCTTCAGTCGTGTCCGACTCTGTGCGACCCCATAGACGGCAGCCCGCCAGGCTCCGCCCTCCCTGGGATTCTCCAGGCGAGAACACTGGAGTAGGTTGCCATTTCCTTCTCCAGTGCATGAAAGTGAAAGTGAATTCACTCAGTTGTGTCGACTCTTAGCGACCCCATGGACTGCAGCCCACCGGGCTCCTCCATCCATGGGATTTTTCAGGCAAGAGTACTGGAGTGGGGTGCCATTGCCTTCTCCCAGTATACCTCAGATCCACTAAAAAAACTGTTACTTTTTCACTCTGTTTTTCTGATTACTGCTAAGAACAGTGCAGTGCATGCATACCAATAAAAAAACTGCTCAAGAAGCTTTGGCAGATTCAGGCCTCTTAGGCACAAATGGCATATAAAAGAGTTTTTAAAAAATAACTTGGGATCTCTCCAAATAACTGACAACACAATGCAATATCATGGAAACAACTGCCAAGTAAAATCACTAATCATTGCAAAAATTGCCTTGACAAAAACAGTATTGGGAAAAATGCTCAAAGAATATACAAATCTATTAATAATATTCAGTTCAGTTGCTCAGTCATGTCCGACTCTTTGCGACCACATGAATTGCAGCACACCAGGCCTCCCTGTCCATCACCAACTCTCACTTTTCACTCAAACTCATGTCCATTGAGTCAGTGATGCCATCCAGCCATCTCATCCTATGTCATCCCCTTCTCCTCCTGCCCGCAATCCCTCCCAGCATCAGTCTTTTCCAATGAGTGAACTCTTCTCATGAGGTGGCCAAAGTATTGGAGTTTCAGCCAATACTTTGCATTCAGCTGCTTATATCTTTTCTTTTCTCCTTTGCTTTTTGCTTCTCTTCTTTTCTTTCTTTTTTTTTTTTTAGTATTNATACAGGGTCATCGTCCCCATCTTTCTAAATTCCATATATATGCGTTAGTATACTGTATTGGTGTTTTTCTTTCTGGCTTACTTCACTCTGTATAATCGGCTCCAGTTCCATCCATCTCCTTAGAACTGATTCAAATGTATTTTTTTTAATGGCTGAGTAATACTCCATTGTGTATATGTACCACTGCTTTCTTATCCATTCATCTGCTGATGGACATCTAGGTTGTTTCCACGTTCTGGCTATTATAAACAGTGCTGCGATGAACATTGGGGTACATGTGTCTCTTTCTATTCTGGTTTCCTCGGTGTGTATGCCCAGCAGTGGGATTGCTGGGTCATAAGGCAATTCTATTTGCAATTTTTTAAGGAATCTCCATACTGTTCTCCATAGTGGCTGTACTAGTTTGCATTCCCACTGCTTCTCTTCTTTCAACAGCTATTTGTAAGGCCTCCCCAGACAGCCATTTTGCCTTTTTGCATTTCTTTTCCATGGGTATGGTCTTGATCCCTGTCTTCTGTACAATGTCATGAACCTTCATCCACAGTTCATCAGGCACTCTGTCTATCAGATCTAGTCCCTTATATCTTTTTCTCACTTCCACTGTATAATCATAAGATTTGATTTAGGTCATACCTGAATGGTCTAGCGGTTTTCCCTACTTTCTTCAATTTAAGTCTGAATTTGGCAATAAGGAGTTCATGATCTGAGCCACAGTCAGCTCCTGGTCTTGTTTTTGCTAACTGTATAGAGCTTCTCCATCTTTGGCTGCAAAGAATATAATCAATCTGATTTCGATGTTAACCATCTGGTGACGTCCATGTGTAGAGTCCTCTCTTGTGTTGTTGGAAGAGGGTGTTTGCTATGACCAGTGCATTTTCTTGGCAAAACTCTATTAGCCTTTGCCCTGCTTCATTCTGTATTCCAAGGCCAAATTTGCCTGTTACCCCAGGTGTTTCTTGACTTCCTACTTTTGCATTCCAGTCCCCTATAATGAAAAAGATATCTTTTTTAGGTCTTAGTTCTAAAAGATCTTGTAGGTCTTCATAGAACTCTTCAACTTCAGCTTCTTCAGCGTTATTGGTTGGGGCATAGGCTTGGATTACTGTGATATTGAATGGTTGGCCTTAGAAACGAACAGAGAACATTCTGTTGTTTTTGAGATTGCATCCAAGTACTGCATTTTGGGCTCTTCTGTTGACCATGATGGCTACTCCATTTCTTCTGAGGGATTCCTGCCCACAGTAGTAGACATAATGGTCATCTGAGTTAAATTCACCCATTCCACTCCATTTTAGTTTGCTGATTCCTAGTATGTTGACGTTCACTCTTGCCATCTCCTCTTTGACCACTTTCAATTTGTGTTGACTCATGGACCTGACATTCCAGGTTCCTATGCAATATTGCTCTTTACAGCATCAGACCTTGCTTCCATCACCAGTCACATCCACAACTGTGTATTGTTTTTGCTTTGGCTCCATCCCTTCATTCTTTCTGGAGTTATTTCTCCATTGATCTCCAGTAGCATATTGGGCACCTACTGACCTGGTGAGTTCCTCTTTCATATCCTATCATTTTGCCTTTTCATACTGTTCATGGGGTTCTCAAAGCAAGAATACTGAAGTGGTTTGCCATTCCCTTCTCTAGTGGACCACATTCTGTCAGACCTCTCCACCATGACCTGCCCATCTTGGGTGACCCCACAGGGCATGGCTTAGTTTCACTGAGTTAGACAAGACTATCGTCCATGTGATTAGACTGACTAGTTTTCATTAAGTCAGAATAAAATATGTCATATATATTTCCTGATAGAGGATCATGTGAGTCAGATCGCAGGAATGTATGTCAATGGCACTCTGAAAATATTACCGTTACTCTGCATCAGTACTTACTATTACTACCAGTAGACCCTGACCTCCCATGAGCTTTAGCTCCACAGATCAATTTTCTTGGGACTGACAGTCTCTGGACTAACTATACTTCAAGGTTTTTTTCATTTTAGCTTTTGACCCCTTCATCCACTTCTCTCAACCTTATCCTCCACCACCAATCTGTTTTATGTACCTAGCAGGTTGGTTTTTGTTTATTTTTTAAAGTTGTTTGTTCATTCTTTAGGTTTCCCATATAAGTGAGATAATATGCAATTTGTTTTTCTCCATCTGACTTATTTTTCTTTGCATAATGCCTTGAGATTCATCCATTTTATCACAAATAGCAAGACTTCATTCTTTCTATGGCTTATATTCCATTGTGTATAAATACCACAATTTCTTTATTCATTCATCCCTTGGTGGACACCTCAGTTGTTTCCATATCTTAGTTATTGTTAATAATGCTGCAGTGAACATAGGGGTTCGTATATCACTTGGAGTTACTGTTTTCATTTCTTTAGATAAATACCCAAAAGTGAAATTGCTGGATCACAAGGTAGTTTTATTTTTAACTTTCTGAGGAATCTCCACACTGTTTCCCATAGTGGTTGTACCAATTCACATTCCTACCAACAATGCACAAGTGTTCCCTTTTTCCACATCCTTGCCAATACTCACTTCTTATCTTTTGATTAATAACCATTCTAACAGGTGTGAGGCTATAGCTTATTGCAGTTTTGATTTGTGCTTCCTTGATGATTAATGATGTTGAACATCTTTTCATGTACCTGTTGGCCATCTGTATGTCTTCTTCAGAAAAAAGTCTATTCAGAGCTTCAGCCCATTTTTAATTGTTTTCGCAATTGGGTTATGAATTTTTAATGTATTTTGGATATTAGCCCCTTATCAGATATATGATTTGCAAAGATTTTCTCCCATTCAGGAGGTACCTTTTCATTTTGCTGATTTTCTCTGCTGTGCGGAAGCTTTTCAGTTTGATGTGGTCCCACTTCCTTATTTTTGCTTTTGTTGCTTTTGCTTTTGGTGTCATATTCAAAACAATCATTGCCAAAACCTATGCCAGGTATTTTACAACCTATATTTTCTTCTAGGACTTTCGTGGCTTCATACCTCACATTCAATTTTGAGTTAATTTTATGTGTGGTACAAGACAGTGGTCAAGTTATATTCTTTTGCAAGTGGCTGTCCCAGTTTTCCCAGCACCATTACTAAAGAGATTGTCCTTTTCCCATTGTATATTTTTGGAACCTTTATAGTATATTAATTTTGGCCATACGCATGCATCCTAAGTTGCTTCAGTCATGTCTGACTCTTTGCGATCATATGGACTGTAACCCGCTAGGCTTCTCTGTCAATGGAATTCTCTAGGCAAGAATACTGGAGTGGCTCTGACATAAATCACAGCAAGATTCTCTATGACCCACCTCCCAGAGTAATGGAAATAAAAACAAACAAATGGGACCTAATTAAGCTTGAAAGCTTTTGTACAATGAAGGAAACTATAAACAAGGTGAAAAGGCAGCCTTCAGAATGAGAGAAATTAATAGCAAATGAAACAAGGGACAAAGAATTAATCTCCAAAATATACAAGCAGTTCATGCAGCTCAGTATCAGAAAAATAAACGACCCAATCAAAAAATGGGCCAAAGAACTAAACAGACATTTCTCCAAAGAAGACATTCAGATGGCTAACAAACACATGAGCAAAATGCAAGTCAAAGCCACAATGAGGTACCGTCTCACACCAGTCAGAATGGCTGCCATCAAAAAGTCTACAAAAAGTAAATGCTAGAGAGCATGTGGAGAAAAGGGAACCCTCTTACACTGTTGGCGGGAATGCAAACTAGTAGAGCCACTGTGGAGAACAGTGTGGCGAGTCCTTAAAAACCTGGAAATAGAACTGCCATATGACCCAGCAATCCCATTCTGGGCATACAAAGAGGAAACCAGAATTGAAAGAGACACATGTACCCCAATGTTCATCGCAGCACTGTTTACAACAGCTAGGATATGGAAGCAACCTAGATGTCCATCGGCACAGGAATGGATAAAGAAATTGTGGTATATAGAACAATGGAATATTACTCAGCTATAAAAAAAGAACACATTTGAGTCAGTTCTAATGAGGCAGATGAAACTGGAGCCTATTATACAGAGTGAAGTAAGTGAAGTAAGTCAAAAAGAGAAACACCAATACAGTATATTAGCACATATATATGGAATTTAGAAAGATGGTAATGACGACCCTATATGCAAGATAGCAAAAGAGACACAGATGTAAAGAACAAACTTTTGGACTATGCAGGAGAAGGTGAAGGTGGGACAATTTGAAAGAAAATTATTGAAATATGTATATTACCATATGTAAAATAGATGATCAGTGCAAGTTCGATGCATGAAGCAGGGCACTCAAAGCTGGTGCTCTGGGACAACCCAGAGGGATGGGGAGGGAGGGGTTTCAGGACGGTGGGACACATGTACACCCGTGGCTGAGTCAAGTTGATTTATTGCAAAAAGCACCCCAATATTGTATTAATTAGCTTCAAGTTAAATAAATTTTAAAAAAAGGAAAAATAAAAAAGAGAGAGAGAGAGAGACTACTACCGTGGGTTGCTACTTCCTTCTCCAGGGGATCTTCCCAAACCAGGGATCAGAGCTGTGATTCGCATATCTCCTGCACCGGCAGGTATGTTCTTTAGCAATAGCACCACCTGGAAAGCCCTTTGACCATATACGTATGGGTTTATTTCTGAGCTATACATTTTGTTGCAATCATCTATGGGTCTGTTTTTATATCAGTAGCATACTATTTTAATTACCATAGCTTTCTAATACTGTTTTAAATCAGAGGCATGATATCTCCAGCTTAGTTTTTCTTTCTCAAGATTACTTTATTTGGGGTCTTTCATGGTTCCCTACAGACTTTAGGATTATTTGTTCTACTTCTGTGATAATTACCATTAGAATTTTGATAGAAATTTCATAAATCTTTGAATTGCTTGGGGTAGTATGGATATTAACAATATTTATTTGTCCAACTCATGAGCATAGAATTACTTTCCATTTGTGTTGTCTTCAATTTCTTTCATTATTAATGTCATATTTTTCAATATACATGTCTTTCACTTCTTGGTTAAATTTATTCCTAGGTCTTGTATTCCTTTTTATGCTGTGGTAAATGGGATTGTTTTCTTAATTTCTTTTTCTGATCATTCGTTATTAGTGTATGGAACCATAACAGATTTTTGTGTATTGATTTTGTATCCCATGACTTTGCTGAATTTATTAGTTTGAACACTTTTTTGATGGAGTATTTAGGGTTATATAATATCACATCATCTGCAAATAGTGACAATTTTGCTGACTCTTTTCCGATTTGGATGCCTTTTTTCTTTTTCATGCCTCCTTCTGGCTAGGACTCTCAGTGCTATCTTGAGAAACTGGTGAAAATGGACATCTTTGTCTTGTTCCTGATCTTAGAGGAAATGCTTTCAGCCTTTCACCATTGAGTATGAGGTTAGCTCTGTGTTTGTCATATATAGCCTGTATTATATTGAGGTACATTCCCTTCATAGCTATTTTATTGATACTTTTTATGGCAAAATAATGCTGAATTTTGTCAAAAGCTTTTTTTTTTTTTTGCTTTTACTGCAATGATCATATGATTTTTATCCTTCATTTTGTTAATGTGGTGAAAACTATTGTTTTTTAAAATTCTTGTAATCTTTATTAAACATAGATTTCTCACAAAATGACCAGAAATAGCTTACTTAGAGACTATTAAATAAGATTAGGACTATTTTCCACAAGATCAGTGGCAAAATGGTTCTAAGAAATTTTGCGACTCTAATTTACAAGTGAACCAGGTAGTGAAAGACCCTACTGTCCGATTCAAACTGGAAATGTAGTTTGAGTACATTCAATCTGATGCAAAGATACAGTTAAAAGGCTTTTCTTTTTTTTTTCTAGCCTCATGTGTAGGTAAGCCTACATTTTTTTCTCGTGGACTCAAGAATAAGACATGTTCTTCTTTTCCCTAATAACAACAGCTCTGAAATATGCTCCCAGTAAGTAGGGAAGTCATTCTACTCAATCACTAGATCAGAACCAGATGGAAATTGGCCTCATTTACTATAACTTCTTCCTTCAGTGGATGTGAAAACTAGATGTCAGAGTTTATAACATGCTGAGGGCTACAAAGTGGTAAGAGACAGAGAAAAAAGTATTCAAATCCCCCTCCACTGGTTCATACCACCCTCTTCTGCATTTCTAGGATTCTTCCTACCATATCCAACTTCTTTACCACCTCTTTTATCTCCCTTTGGATGAAAAATTCCTTGAAACCAGCTGAAATACTATTATTTCATTCAAATTTACATTCATTTGCTAAATTCACATTGTATCCATACCCAACTATGTTCAATTCTATTGCTTGATCAGTGCCAAATTCATTGATGATCTTAAATTATTCCCTTACTAAATCCACAGAAATGTTAATCATATATTCTTGGCTTAAATTTCAAAATCAACTTGATTGCATTTATTTGTGTGAGTCTATTTTTCAAGGTCAGCTTAGGCACTTGTAATGTAAGCCTTGCTTTAGAAAAGGCTCAAATGGCCTAGCCATAACCTTGGAAAACATATGCTTAAATGCTGAAAGAGGCATTTTGACTAACAGGTGCAGTTGAAATAAATGCCTTTATGAACTACATCCTAGTAATGAACTTCCTGCATCTTAAGAGCTTCATTTGCTATTTCCATAATCATCATGTTCCTAGTGTCACAGGAAATTAGTGTATACTCATCTTGCTATCTGTCCTTCATGGTAATTATATTATTGTTAAAATAAACTAATGATTGAATTGACAGAACAAGCCCACAATTAAATGGCTTTCAGAAGAGAAACTGAAATTAGTAAATTTTATAAAACTAAAGAATCTTTGAAGTATAAAATTGGTTTGTTGCTTTTTCCTCATAAAAAATCATGTGGTTAAGAAGGATTTATTGTGGGTGTCATGATGTCTGAAAATGTCTTAATCAAGATTGATTTAGACCAATATGGCCTGACTGAAGATGGACAAATGCTATCATAAGACTAGCATCAATGTATCACAGTCTCTGAACCACTACAAAGAACTGCTTTGTGAAGAAGTATATAAAATTTTTATTGACATAATCCCATTGCTGAAATATGAGTTTGAATTATGATGTTCTATATTTAAAAGTACCAACATAGTAATCAAAATCATAATAATAGAATTGGCTAATAATCAGGAAAGTTCACTAATACATATAAATTATCTGTTCTTCATCTATTCAGCAATACCTATCAGTAATTCTGCTTTGATAAAGAAATCTTAGGCACTGAAGTCAGACCAACTTGAATTCCAGTTCTAGCAACAATGTAATCTATAGCAACTAATCTCAGCCTCAATCTCAGCTATATCATGAATGATATACAATATTTTCTACTTCTGAAGACTGTTATGAAGATTAAACATCTTTAACATAACAGTACCTAGTAAGTGATCAGCAAAGATAAGCCGAAAGTGTTAATGAGGTATTCATTTTATTATCTAAGTTTATATGTTACCAGAATAGCATGCATAAGTTATATTTTAAAACCTTTCTTTGGAGATCAGTCAGTTCAAAATTCTCTTTGTGGAAAATTCTTAAAGAGATGGGAATAGCAGACCACCTTACCTGCCTCCTGAGAAACCTGTATGCAGGTCAAGAAGTAATCTTTAGAACCAGACATGGAAGAACAAACTGGTTCAAAATTGGGAAAGAAGTATGTTAAGCCTGTATATTGTCACCCCGTTTATTTAGCTTATATGTAGAATACATCATGAAAAATGCTGGGTTGGATGAATTCCAAGCTGGAATCAAGATTTCCAGGAGAAATATCAACAACATCAGATATGCAGATGATACCACCCTAGTGGCAGAAAGTGAAGAGGAACTAAAGAGCCTCTTAAGAAGTTGAAAGAGGACAGTAAAAAAGCTGGCTTAAAACTCAACATTCAAAAAACTAAGATCATGTCATCTGGCTCCATTACTTCATGCCAAATAGATGGGGGGGAAATGGAAAGAGTGGCAGATTTTTATTTTCTAGGGCTCCAAAATCACTGTAGATGGTGACTGCAGCCATGAAATTAAAAGACACTTTCTCCTTGGAAGAAAAGCTATGACCAACCTAGACAGCATATTAAACCTCAGAGACATCACTTTGCCAACAGTCGGTATAGTCAAAGCTATGGTTTTCCAGTAGTCATGTATGGGTGTGAGAGTTGGAGCTAACGAGAGCTGACCACTGAAGAATTGATGCTTTCAAACTGTGATGCTGAAGAAGACTTTTGAGAGTCCCTTGGACAGCAAGATAAAATTAGTGCATCCTAAAGGAAATCGACTGAATATTCATTGAAAGGACTGATGCTGAAGCTCAAGCTCTAATAATCTGCCCACTTGATGTGAAGAGCTGACTTATTGGAAAAGACCCTGATGCTGGGAAAGATTGAGGGCAGGAGGAGAAGATGGTGACAGAGGATACAATAGTTGGATGGCATCACCAACTCAACAGATAAGAGTTTGAGCAAATTCCGGGAGATAGTAAAGGACAAGGAAACCTGGCATGCTGCAGTCCATGAGGTCGCAGAGTTGGACATGCCTTAGCGACTGAAAAGCGATAACAACAGTTCAAAATATGTAATAATTTGGGTCACTGTTGTATACAATATAAATGCTTACTATAATGGAGATATGTAGAAATATCCTATAGATGGATATTAAAGATATGGTTCCAAATGGCATAAGTGAAAACAGAAAGTGAGAGCGTTAGTCACTCAGTTGTGTCCAACTCTTTGCAACCCCATGGATGGTAGCCTGCCAGGCTCCTCTGTCCATGGAATTTTCCAGGCAAGAATATGGGAATGGATAGCCATTCCTTTCTCTAGGGTATCTTGCAGACTCAGGGATCGAACTCTGGTCTCCTGCATTGCAAGCAAATTCTTTACCAACTGAACTACCAGGGAAGCCCAAACTGCCAACTACAACTTAACATTAAAAGATTTTCTTGCTCATTCTTTTATTCCTGTACAAAAAATATATACACATATATATTATTATTATAATGGCTGACTACAAGAATATTCATAACAAATTTATTTACAAAACTCCCAAACTAGAAACAATCCAAAACACCATGAAAGATTGGATAAACAAATCATGACATATTCATATACACAACAATAGAGTGAATGAATTACTAATATACACAACATATGTGGATCTCAAAATCATTACAGGTAAAAGATGCCGTGCATAAAACGGTACATAAAATATAACTCCATTCATATCAACTTTGAACAAAGCAGAAGTAATCTATGGTGGTAGAAGTTAGAACAGTGCTACGTCTGCAGAGCAGGAATGCAGGCACCAATTGGGAAGGAATGTGAAGGAATTTTGTAAGGTACTGGAAATGTTCTGTGTATATCTTGATATGGGTGATGATTTTGTGTGTCTCTACAGAAGTAAAATCCCTCAAACTTTACATTAAGATTTGGGCACTTCATAGTATAAAGACTTTCTCAAAAAGTAAGTAAATTTTAAAATATTAATGACGTGCCTGGAAACTAGCTTGCATATGCGTAGTGTTTTTACCTCTTAAATTTACTCTCACTAGGACTTCCACTTCTGACTGAGATGGAGTAACAAAGACTAGATTTACCCACTCACCTGAAATAATCAAAAGTCCAGACAAAATATGGACATTATTTAGTATAATACACTGTTTCCCAAAACTCTGGAGGCCAAATAAGCAAGCCTACAATCTTCCATATTACTGACTAGTGCTTTTAGACTCGGAGAAGGCAATGGCACCCCACTCCAGTACTCTTGCCTGGAAAATCCCATGGACGGAGGAGCCTGGTGGGCTGCGGTCCATGCGGTCGCTAAGAGTCAGACATGACTGACCAACTCCACTTTCACTTTTCACTTTCATGCATTGGAGAAGGAAATGGCAACCCACTCCAGTGTTCTTGCCTGGAGAATCCCAGGGACGGGGGAACCCAGTGGGCTGCCCTCTATGGGGTTGCACAGAGTTGGACATGACTGATGCGACTTAGCAGCAGCAGCAGCAGCAGCTTTTAGACTTCAGCACAGGAAAGGATAATCCAGGTAGAACTCAGTGGGTTATCTGATTTGAGATGGAGCTAAAAGCCTAGGCAGACCAAGACACTTCATTTGCAGGGTACAGTATTAGAATGAAAAAGCATCTCACAGAATGGGAAGTCAAAGAAATCTGTTCAGTACCTCCTCGGGTCTTCATTTGATTAATGATCAGTGCATATATATGATAAAACTACCCAAGTCTGGGGTAAAAATTACCTGAATTATTAGAAAGTATTAGTCAACTGTCATGTCTGACTCCTTGCAACCCCCAAAACCATAGCCCGCAGGCTCCTCTGCCCATGGGATCCTCCAGCAAGAATACTGGAATGGTTTGCCATTCCCTTCTCCAGAGGATCTTCTAGTCCCAGGGACTGAACCAGTGTCTCCCACAGTGAAGGCAGATTCTTTACCATCTGAGCCACCAGGGAAGCCCGAAGTATTGGAAGGGATAATAATTACATTAAATGTAAATAATCTAAAGACACAAAATAAAAGGCAAAAAATCTCAGACTAGTTTAAAAATAAAGCAATACCCAACTAGAGGCTGCCTACAAGAATCTTATTTTAAATATAAGGACACAGACTGATTCAAAACAGAATGATGGAAAGAGACATACCATACTAACAACAATAGAAAGTTGGAGTGACTCAATATAAAGCAAAGTAATTTTCAGAGCAAAGAATATTTCCAGGGATAAAGATTATTTCATAAAAATAAAATGAATCAAGAGGACACATTAATTTGTATACACATAAGAACAGAGTTTCAAAATATATGAAACAAAAACTTAGAGAAAAGGAGAAATAGACAAATGCACAATCACAGCTAGAATATTTACCATATTTATTTTAATAATTGATACAAAACTAGAGAAATAAAATCAGTAGGGTAAAGCATCTCAGAATTATACTGTCAACCACTTTAATCTATTTGACATTTATAGACTATTACCACTTAACAACTGCAGAATACACATTCATTTCAAATGTACAAGACAGACAATAGCAGGACTATAAGCAAGTCTCTAGATTTCAAAAGACTAAAACTTTACAGAGAATATTCTCTGACCACTACAAATTAGAATTCCACAAAAACAAAAGCACCAATTATACAGAAAATAATTCACCTCTTTGAAGCAATGGATCAAAACATTAAGAATATTGGAAAATATTTTGAATGAAATGACATCTAAAGTACCACATATCAAAATTTGTGGGATGTAACTAAAGTTGTATGTACTTACAGGTATTTAAAGCATCAATTGATTATTAGAAAACAAGAAAGCTCTCAAATTCAGTATAAAAGTTTTCAATCTACCATATTGGAAAAGGAGTGGTAAATTAAATTCAAAATAAGTGGAAAGAAGAGAACAAAAATACGGGCAGAAATAAAATAGAAAGACAATAAATAAAATCAATAAGATCTAAAATCCATCCTTTGAAAAGATTAATCAACCTCCTGCCAGACTGATAATAGAGAGAGAGGGAGGGAGGATACACAAATTACTAATATTAGGAGTAAAAGGAGGATCATGACTATATATCCTATGGACATTAAAAGGATAGTAAGGGAGTATTATATCCAACTTTACATCAATGAGCTATAAAATTTAGATGAAATTTAAAAATTCCATAACAGAAAACTATCAAAGCTTACCAAATTAAAAATAAATATCTGATATGGTCTTATGGTCAGCTTCAAGTCATAGCCTTACCACTTAATCCTTAGTTCCGAGACTTTGAGTAATTCTTAAACACTCTTTGTTCCATACTTCTTACATGTAAAATAAATATGAGAATATTGACAGGAGTGCCAAAGTATAATCAAACTCATAACTCTAGAATTTAAGCCAAAGCATAAACAAACTCCTAACCCTAGAGTTATGAAAAGTAAATTAATTAATGCATATGAAGCATTTTAAATATCAAATGCTTAGTACACATTACCTATCAGTACTATTGCCATTATTATTCCTGATCAAAGGGCAAACAAATACTTGGTAATTTTGTGGCACTGAGGGAAAGGCTATTATTGATAGTACAACTCAAATTCATTTTTGCAACCATTTAGTTGGCTAGTTGGCTAACTAAAAAATTGGTCTTTCCCCCATGTTTTTTCTTAATATTCCAAAATATCTTGCATTCCTTTTTATTAGATATCATTATAAGAATAATACATTCTTTTTTCAGCTGCTGGTAAGGAGTTAATTCCCATTATGTTAGAAGTGTCCTAGCCAGCAGCTCATGGTATTCTTAGCTGAGGAGTATATTTTATGAGTTCTTTATGGTGTTCTCTGAAAATTAACAAGGAGAATACATTAAAATGTTTATTAGTGTGTTTATGCTTTGGCACTCCTGTTAGACTTCTATTTAATTTCAAAAAGGGATAATGATTGGGAGGATGGTTTCATACAAACAGATAATGTGAATGGCAAAGGAAACTAAGTATTTTAATAGACTGAGTACTGTGGAAATGCTGCCTCTGACACCATAAAATGTGAGTCCAGAGATTTCTTAGATTACAAAACTTGAGTTGGATTGTATCTGTGGGGTTGTTTTTACTTATTGCTCATTTTACAGGTGTGGAAAGGAACCAAGAAAAAGAGAAATTCAGTAACTCATTCAGAGTCAGATCTCAAAACAAGTTCTTGGACCTCTTGACTCACAATCCAATCTTTTCCACTATGCCAGTTTTCCTTTCTTGTTCATTTTCCTTTCCTGAATGATAGTCCCTAAACTTGCAGCTGAATTTACTTTTCCACAGCTCAAACAGACTATTCATTCAGAAGTGTTTCCATTAATCATTAAAATAGTTGATTGAGGCTTAAGCCAAATGTTACTCTGTTTAAACTATTTTGCATTTACCTAACTAATCCACCTTCAGAAAGATCGGAACTCCAAGTTACTTAGAATAGACAGTTTCCAAACTTTATTAGTGCATAACTAAGCCATCAATAAGCAACCAAGGCAGTATGTGAGATTTCTATCAACAATTATCTCCTAAAGTGGAATTGGAAATTATGTCTCAAAGATTTTGAGTTCAATTACTCTGATTCCACCTGAAAGAGTAGTCCGGATAGCTCACTTGCACCACTTAATCTATTTAACTCTAGAAATGAATGTTATATATGGTCGACCCTGAGGCAAGTCATTCAGTTTGGAAAACCTTTGATAGAGATTTTAGGAAACTTTACCTCTTCACAGGATCAAACAACTACAAATTGAAGACTTCTCAAAAACATGTAGAATATGCCTACCTAGAAAACAAATCTAATAAATTTAAGTATGGAGTAGGGGAAGGGAGTCAACAACCAATATCATACTCAGTGTTCTCAGCTAAGATAGCTTTATCCACATACGAAGCACACTGTTTCAAGGCCTAAAATTAAGGTTTAATATCATGTGCTGCCTTGATGCCTGGTGACGTTGGCAGGGGTTCATAAGGCCTACTACCGGCAGGCCATCCTTCTCACTCTTCTGCCAAGCATAAGTCCCCCTACCCAATCTTCCTTATCAGGTAGATCAAGTACAGGCTTTGCTTATCCCTGAGGCGCAGTTTCAGTTCCCTTTCAGCCTGCAGAATTATCCAAACAAGGGAATCACAGCCTCCTGGGAGGCTCCCTCACTAATGTTATCATGAGCACTGCAGATCACAGCTCCAGGCTGTTCACCCTGTCCCGAGGACAACCCTCCTGTGGCCCAGCACCGTGTGCCCTGTCCTCCCCCTAGGTTGCGGGTACATGTGACCAGAAAACTGCTGTGATCTCATCTGCCCAATGTTGCGTGTCACATGTTGGGCTTTCCGCATAACCCTGGAGCTGGACTCCCTCCAACAATGGAGTGAATAGGTGGTGACTGAAACACACACATGAACGCTTCTGATGTGTTGCAGGTGAGCACAGCTGAAAGAGGAGAGCCCAGTGGGCTGGTCCTTTTCCACACTATCTGCACTTGCTTGGCTCAGGGACCACTTTTAAAGGTATGAAACCACTAAAATTACAAAACAAACCTTTTATAATTCTTATCCTTTTTCGGTGAGAGGCTAGCTATTTTCCATTTCAGACAACAACAAGAACCAAGGAAATAAATGAAATGCTAAATGAGATGACACAAAGAAACTGCCAGGTGTTAAACACTTTACTGGATGTGCTTCATTATCATCTAAAAAAGGACAGATTATCATTTTTAATTTGATGCAAGAAAAAGAATAGTAAATGATTTCACATGGATTTTAATACAATGATTATACCATAATGACAAGATAATTTTTACAGAACACTTATAGGAGATTTACAGGTTAAGATAGCAGACTTAAAAAGAGATTTATATCCTCCTGATATAATCTTACCTCCTGAGTAATATATATATGATATATATAAAATCTTGCCTCCTGATATATATCTTACCTCCTGAGAACTCACTGAAATAATAGTAAAGGAATAAATATAAACTAACAACAGCAAAAAAAAAAAAAAAAAGATTAAGAAATGGGGCCATGAGATCAAAAGTAATTTTAATGAATATATAAAATGAATGACTAATTTTTGTCCACCAAGGCAGAGTAGAAGTTACACTCTGAAAAATGAGCAAATGTCTGGAAAGTGACCAGAGAAAGTGGTAACTCAGAACCTACAAGTCAGAGAGAGAGAGAGAGAGAGAAAAAAAAAAAAATGAGGACAAAAAAATGAGAGGGATTATTTATGGGTCTGCAAAAAGGATATTATGATCCCACACTCACTTTCAACTAAGAGGGCATGATACAAATGACAACCAAGCAAAATAATTACATCTCTGTTGGCTGGACATGACTGAGCAACTTCACTTTCACTTTCATGGCTAGAATGGCAGAAGGCAATGGCACCCTACTCCAGTACTCTTGCCTGGAGAATCCCATGGATGGAGGAGCTGGTAGACTGTGGTCCATGGAGTCGCTAAGAGTTAAACATGACTGAGCAACTTCCATTTCACTTTTCTCTTTCCTGAATTGGAGAGGGAAATGGCAACCCACTCCACTGTTCTTGCCTGGAGGATCCCAGGGATGGGGGAGCCTGGTGTGCTGCCGTCTATGGGGTCGCAGAGAGTCGGACACGACTGAAGCAACTTAGCAGCAGCAGCAGCATGGCTGGAATGTGAAGTCAAGTGGGCCTTAGGAAGTATCACTACGAACAAAGCTAGTGGAGGTGATTGAATTCCAGTTGAGCTATTTCAAATTCTGGAAGATGATGCTGTGAAAGTGCTGCACTCAATATGTCAGCAAATTTGGAAAACTCAGCAGTGGCCACAGGACTGGAAAAGGTCAGTTTTCATTCCAACCCCAAAGAAAGGCAATGCCAAACAATGCTCAAACTATTGCACACTTCACTCATCTCACATGCTAGTAAAGTAATGCTCAAAATTCTCCAAGCCAGGCTTCAGCAATACGTGAACTGTGAACTTCCAGATATTCAAGCTGGTTTTAGAAAAGGCAGAGGAACCAGAGATCAAATTGCCAACATCCTCTGGAACATCGAAAAAGCAAGAGAGTTCCAGAAAAAAAAATCTATTTCTGCTTTGTTGACTATGCCAAAGCCTTTGACTGTGTGGATCACAATAAACTGTGGAAAATTCTGAAAGAGATGGGAATACCAGACCACCTGACCTGCCTCTTGAGAAACCTGTATGCAGGTCAAGAAGCAACAGTTAGAACTGGACATGGAACACCAGACTGGTTCCAAATAGGAAAAGGAGTACGTCAAGGCTGCATATTGTCACCCTGCTTATTTAACTTCTATGCAGAGTACTTCATGAGAAATGCTGGGCTGGAGGAAGCACAAGCTGGGATCAACATTGCTGGGAGAAATATCAATCACCTCAGATATGCAGATGACACCACCCTTATGGCAGAAAGTGAAGAAGAACTAAAGAGCCTCTTGATGAAAGTGAAAGAGGAGAGTGAAAAAGTTGGCTTAAAGCTCAACATTCAGAAAAAGAAGATCATGGCATTTGGTCCCATCACTTCATGGCAAATAGATGGGGAAACAGTAGAAACAGTGTCAGACTTTATTTTTGGGGGCTCCAAAATCACTACAGACGGTGACTGCAGCCATGAAATTAAAAGATGCTTACTCCTTGGAAGGAAAGTTATGACCAACCTAGATAGCATATTTAAAAGCAGAGACATTACTTTGCCGACTAAGGTCCGTCTAGTCAAGGCTATGGTTTTTCCTGTGGTCATGTATGGATGTGAGAGTTGGACTGTGAAGAAAGCTGAGCACCAAAGAATTGATGCTTTTGAACTGTGGTGTTGGAGAGCAGAGTGAGAAGCTAACATTTTTTAACAAACAGAAAATATAAAAGGAACCAAATAGAAAAGAACAACTGAAATTAAAAATAAATTAAGAAGGAATCAAAAGTAGATTAGACAATACAGAGGATCAGTGAGATAGAAAACAAATTAGTGGAAAGCATTGAAGTTGAACATAAAGAAGAAAAAAATAAAAATAAATTAGGATTCTGTAAGATACCTGTGAGACAACATTGAGTATACTAATTTACATTATAAAGGTCCTAGAAGGAGAAGAGAGAGAGGCATACAAAATATAGTTGAAGACATAATAGCTGAAACCTTCCCTAAATAGGGAAAGGAGCAGACACCCAAGTCCAGGGTGCACAGAGTCCTAAATAGAATCAACCTAAAAAGGACCATACCAAGACACACTGTAAGTAAAATGGCAATAAATAAATAAGAGAGAATATTAATGTGGCAAAGAGAAAGCAACAAGTTATATCCAAGAAATTCTGCAGGACAGAAAGAGTGGCACAATATATTCCAAAGTGATAAAAGGGAAAAACTACAACCAAGAATAGTCTAGCTGGCAAGGCTATCATTTAGATTTGATGGTGAGATCAAAAGTTTCACAGACAAGCAAAATCTAATAGTTCAGCACCAACAAATCAGCTTTACAATAAATGTTAAAAGGACTTCTCTAAGTAGGAAAAAATAAAAAAAGGTCAGAACAGGGAAAATGAAAGTTGTGAATGGAAAAATATTATTGGTAAAGCAAATATTCAGTAAAGGTGGTTAATCAATCATGTATAAAGCTAGTAGGAAGGTTAAAAGATAAAAGGAATAAAATCATCTATTTCCACAATAAGTAGTTAAGAGATTCACAAAATAAAACATGTAAAATATGATAGCAAACACAGTCAATGGGCAGGGGGCAATAAAAATATAGGGCTGTTAAAATGCATTTGAAGTTGAGAGATCAGCACTTTAAAATAATCACACACATAGATATGGAGAGCAATTGATATATAGAGATACAGGTATTGATATATAGAGATACAGGTATAGATATAGAGTGCTATATATAAACCTCATGGTAACCATAAGCCAAAAATCTGTAATATAATAGATACACAAAAGAAGGTAAATGAATCCAAACATAGTATTAAAGGCAGCCATCAATTCAGAAGGGAAGAGGACAAAAGAATGAAAAAAGAAAGAACTACAAAAAATAATTCCAAACCAATTTTAAACTGGCAAAAAAAGTACATATGTATCAATAATTAAATGTAAATGGACTAAATGCTCCAATCAAAAGGCATACAATGGCTAAATGGATACAAAGATAAGGCCCACATATTTGCTGTGTACAAGAGATACAGTTCAGTTCTGTTCAGTTCAGTCCCTCAGCCGTGTCCGACTCTTTGCGACCCCATGAATCGCAGCACGCCAGGTACAGAAATGCAAGCCTACCTCAGTAAACAAGAAAAAAAAATCTCACATAACTTTTATTATTATAAAATAATAATCTTATACCTAAAAGCACTAAAGAAAGATGAATAAATGACTGAAAGTATTAGAAGGAAACAAATCATAAACATTAGAGCAAAAATAAATGAAGTAGAAACTAAAAAACTCTAGAAAGCATCAAAGAAACTAAGAGCTGGCTCTTGTCGAAGAGAAATGAAATTGATAAACCTTTATTCAGGCTTATCAAGAAAAAAAAAGGAGGGCTCAAATCAATAAAATCAGAAATAAAAAGGAAGAAAGTATGGAGATGGCTCAAAAATTAAAAACAAAGCTACCATATGATCCAAAAATACCACACCTGGGTATTATTCAAATAAAATATAACCCCTAATTAGAAAAGTATATATTTTCATTTCTATATTGTTTACAATAGCCAAGATATGGAAGAAACCTAAGTACCCGTAAATAGATGAAAAGTGACATATATATAATGGAATAGTAGCCATAAAAAAGATGAAATGTAGACACTTGTGAAAACACAGATGGACCTATACAATAATATACTAAGTAAAATAAGTCAGACAGAGAAAGACAAATACTGTATGATTTCACTTATATGTGGAATTTAAAAAACAAACATGTTAACCATGGTTAACCCTAGGTATGATAAAAAATAGACCTGCTTTTTCAAACTTGGGAAATTTTCATTTTCTTTATATTAATACATTTCTATGTCCACTTTCTGGTGGATTTAATTATAGTAATAAAGTTAGAGAAACTAACCTGGGGGAAATTTTTATTTTATTTCATATTCAGTTCAGTTCAGTCGTGTCAGGTTCTTTGCAACCCCACTGCAGCACTCCAGGCCTCCCTGTCCATCACCAACTCCCAGAATTCACCTAAACTCATGTCCACTGAATCAGTGATGCCATCCAACCACCTCATCCTCTGTCATCCCCTTTTTCTCCCACCTTCAATCTTTCCCAGCATCAGGGTCTTTTCAAATGAGTCAGTTCTTCAAATCAGGTGGCCAAAGTATTGAAGTTTCAGCTTCAACATCAGTCCTTTCAATGCACACTCAGGACTGATCTCCTTTAGGATGGACTGGTTGGATCTCCTTACAATCCAGGGGACTCTCGAGAGTCTTCTCCAACACCACAGTTCAAAAGCATCAATTCTTCAGCACTCAGCTTTCTTCACAGTCCAACTCTCACATCCATACATGACCACTGGAAAAACCATAGCCTTGACTAGACGGACCTTTGTTGGCAATGTACTGCCTCGGCTTTTTAATATGCTGTCTAGGTTGGTCATGGTTTTTCTTCCAAGGAGCAAGCATCTTTTAATTTCATGGCTGCAATCACCATCTACAGTGATTTTGGAGTGCAAGAAAATAAAGTCTATCACTGTTTCCCCATCTATTTGCCATGAAGTGATGGGACTGGATGCCATGATCTTAGTTTTCTGAATGTTCAGCTTTATGCCAACATTTTCACTCTCTTCTTGCACTTTCAGCTAGATGCTCTTTAGTTCTTCACTTTCTGCCATAAAGGTGGTGTCATCTGCATATCTGAGGTGATTGATATTTCTCCCAGCAATGTTGATTCCAGCTTGCGCTTCATCCATCCCAGCGTTTCTCATGATGTACTCTGCACAGAAGTTAAATAAGCAGAGTGACAATACAAAGCCTTGACATACTCCTTTTCCTATTTGGAACCAGTCTGTTGTTCCATGTCCAGTTCTAACTGTTGCTTCCTGACCTGCATATAGGTTTCTCAAGAGGCAGGTCAGGTGGTCTGGTATTCCCATCTCTTTCAGAATTTTCCACAGTTTATTGTGATCCACACAAAGGCTTTGGCATAGTCAATAAAGCAGAAATAGATGTTTTTCTGGAACTCTCTTGCTTTTTTGATGATCCAGCAGATGTTGTCCATTTGATCTCTGATTCCTCTGCCTTTTCTAAAACCAACTTGAACACCTGGAAGTTCATGGTTCATGTACTGTTGAAGCCTGGCTTGGAGAATTTTGAGCATTACTTTACTAGAGTGTGAGATGAGTGCAATTGTGCAGTAGTTTGAGCATTCTTTGGCATTGCCTTTCTTTGGGGTTGGAATGAAAACTGACATTTTCCATTTCTGCAGCCACTGCTGAGTTTTCCAAATTTGGTGGTATATTGAGTGCAGCACTTTCACAGTATCATCTCTTAGGATTTGAAATAGCTCAACTGGAATTCCATCACCTCCACTAGCTTTGTTTGTAGTGATACTTCCTAAGGCCCACTTGACTTCACATTCCAGGATGTCTGGCTCTAGGTGAGTGTTAACACCATCGTGATTATCTTGGTCATGAAGATCTTTTTTGTACAGTTCTTCTGTGTATTCTTGCCACCTCTTCTTAGTATCTTCTGCTTCTGTTACGTCTATAACATTTCTGTCCTTTATTGAGCCCATCTTTGCATGGAATATTCCCTTGGTATCTCTAATTTTTTGAAGAGATCTCTAGTCTTTCCCATTCTATTGTTTTCCTCTATTTCTTTGCACTGATCGCTGAAGAAGGCTTTCCTTGCTATTCTTTGGAACTCTGCATTCAAATGGGTATATTTTTCCTTTTCTCCTTTGCTTTTTGCTTCTGTTTACACAGCTATTTGTAAGGCCTCCTCAGACAGCCAGTTTGGTTTTTTGCATTTCTTTTTCTTGGGGATGGTCTTGATCCCTGTCTCTTGTACAAGGTCACGAACCTCTGTCCATTGTTCCTCAGGTACTCAGTCTATCAGATCTAGTCCCTTAAATCTATTTCTCACCTTCACTGTTTAATTGTAAGGGATTTGATTTAGGTCATACCTGAATGGTCTAGTGGCTTTCGTTACTATCTTCAATTTAAGTCTGAATATGGCAATAAAAATATAAATTATTTCTCAATAGCAAAATAGTCAAGGAAGTATCAAGAGAAATTCTAAAATATTTTGAAGTGAATGAAAATCAAATGTAATTAATTAAATTTATGAGATACATTGAAAGCTGGGCATAGAGGAAATTGTATAGCATTCACCGCACATTTCAGAAAAGAAAAAAGGTCTGATATCAATAATATAACCTCTTACCTTAGTAAACTTGAAAAAGAAAAGCAATTTAACCCTAATAAGGAAACTAAAATAATAAATATTAGAATAGAAATCAACAAAATTTAAATAAGAAAACAACAGAGGAAAAAAATCAATGAAAACAACATCTCATTTTTTAAAAATCAACAAAACAGATAAACCTATAATCAGGCTAACCATGAATATGACCAATAAAACACAGGTTCTAAATCAAAATAAAATAGGAATCACCATTACTAATCCAATGGACATTGAAATGATAATAAAAGAACATTGTGAACAATTATATGCCCATGGATTTGACAAGTTATATTAAAAACAATTTCCATTAAAGACTAACACTGCCAAAATTCATATAAAGAAAAACAGATACTTTGAATTGGCTTACATATATATGAAAGCATTCTTGCCAGAAAAATCCTATGGACAGATGAGCCTGGCAAGCTACAGTACAAAGGGTCACAGACAGTCAGACATGACTGAGCAACTAGGCACATATATTAGAGAAGTGAAATCAATAAATACTTTCAAAAATATAAAGCTTTAAGTTTTATAGTGGTTAACCTGATGACTTTAATGGTAAATACTAAACATTTAAAGAAAAATGATATCAATTCTGTACAAACTCTCCCAGAAAATAGTAGCAGGGAAAAAAAAGGCCAGTGTTATTCTAACACCAAAGACAAAGACACTATAAGAAAACTACAGACCAATCTCTCTCAAGAACACAAATGCAGAAATTCTCAAAGTGCTACCAAGTCAAATTCAACAATGTATCCCAATAATTGTACACCACAGCCAAGTAGAATTTATTCCACTTATGCAAAACTTGTCCAACATTTGAAAAATCAATTAAGATAGCTTATTACAGCTCAGTTCAGTTCAGTCACTCAGTCGTGTCTGACTCTTTGCGACCCTATGAATCGCAGCATGCCAGGCCTCCCTGTCCATCACCAACTCCCGGAGTTCACTCAGACTCACATCCATTGAGTCAGTGATGCCATCCAGCCATCTCATCCTCTGTCATCCCCTTCTCCTCCTGCCCCCAGTCCCTCCCAGCATCAGAGTCTTTTCCAATGAGTCAACTCTTCGCATGAGGTGGCCAAAGTCCTGGAGTTTCAGCTTTAGCACCATTCCTTCCAAAGAACACTCAGGACTGATCTCCTTTAGAATGGACTGCTGGGATCTCCTTGCAGTCCAAGGGACTCTCAAGAGTCTTCTCCAATACCACAGTTCAAAAGCATCAATTCTTCGGTGCTCAGCTTTCTTCACAGTCCAACTCTCACATCCATACATGACTACTGGAAAAACCACAGCCTTGATTGGACGGACCTTAGTCGGCAAAGTAATGTCTCTGTTTTTCAATATGCTATCTAGGTTGGTCATAACTGTCCTTCCAAGGAGTAAGCATCTTTTAATTTCATGACTGCAATCACCATCTGCAGTGATTTTGGAGCCCCCAAAAATAAAGTCTGACACTGTTTCTACTGTTTCCCCATCTATTTGCCATGAAGTGATGGGACCAAATGCCATGATCTTCTTTTTCTGAATGTTGAACTTTAAACCAACTTTTTCACTCTCCTCTTTCACTTTCATCAGGAGGTTTTTTAAGTTCCTCTTCACTTTCTGCCATAAGGGTGATGTCATCTGCATATCTAAGGTTATTGATATTTCTCCCAGCAATGTTGATTCCAGCTTGTGCTTCTTCCAGCTCAGCGTTTCTCATGATGTTCTCTGCACAGAAGTTAAATAAGCAGGGTGACAATATA
>SJYQ01004544.1:150356-222950 GCA_006410935.1 Redunca redunca | reverse complement strand
ATCTAAAATAGAAAATATACTATGAAACTTCTAGAGGCTAAAGGAATCAATTCTAGGCTTGAATTTTACAATGAGCTTTTAGATATACCATCAAAAATGCCTTTGTGAAACACAAAATTATTAAATTAGATTTTATTAAAATTAAAAGCTTCTGCTTTACAAAATACATTTAATAGAATCAAAACTCAAGCCACAGACTGGGCAAAATATTTGAAAAATATGTATCTGATAAAGGACTTACATCCAAAATATACAAAATACTGTTGAAGCTCAACAGTAGGTAAAGAAACAATCGAAATAGAAATTGAGCAAAAGACCTGAACAGATCCTAGTCATTCTAATGTCTAGATCTTGGATTTTTGCCATTCTAATAAGTGCATATTTCATTGTTACTGTAATTTGCAATTCCCTAATAGCAAATAGCGGTGAGTATGTTTCACATGCTTTATGCTTAAAACAATGAAATACTCACTTATTAGAATGACTAAAATCCAAGGCCTGATAATACCAAATGCTAGTGAGGATGTAGAAAAACAGACATTCATTAAATGCTGTTGGGAACACAAAATTCTATAACCACTTTGAAAGAAGATTTGATAGCCTATTATTCAGCTAAACATAGTATTACCACATGATCCAACAAACAGGCTTCCAGGCATTTACCCAGTTAATTTGAAAATTCACACTAAAACCTACAAGTGAATATTTATAGCACCTTATTCACAATAGTCAAAAACAGGAAACAACAATGATGTCTTTAAATAGGTGAATGGATAAGCAGACTGATACACACATACAGTAAAATAATATTCTGAGATAAAAATAAATGAGCTATCAACCATGAAAACACATGGAGGAATCTTAAATGAGTATTTCTACATCTGAAAATAAAATATTCTCTATGATTTCGATTGTAACACATTCTTAAAAAGGCAAGACTATAGCAATGATAAGACTGAGGGGTCAGGAGAAAGGAAGTGCTGATCAGGAGAGGCACTGGGAGTTTTTTCAGAGTAGTTAAAGTTTTCCATGCAATAGTGTAGTTGTAGAAACATGACACCATATATTTGTGGAAATTTAAGTGCTGAGCTAAGTAACTAGAGAAATGAGTGGAATCCCTAAGACTAAAGATAAAACAAATGGTACATAAACACTGTTCTCTAGTTGAGAAAGCGATCTTTCATGGGACTACAGGTTAAGAATTCTGATATCATTACATATGTTTACTAAAAGTAAACAGTTAATATATGGATGACTAACGGTGGGAGTTGGATTTCCCACTGTTAGAGTGTAAGGTTATATAAGTCAAACAAAAGGAAGCTAGAAAGTTCTATGCAGTAATAGATTATGAGTTGGAGACATTAATATGAATTTAGGTTTAGCTTTATATAGACACAGTTTATTTCATTTCTTACAGAAATATTTATGTGAAAGTTAAAGTCACTCAGTTGTGTCCAACTCTTTGCAACCCCATGGGCTATATAGTTCCTGGAATTCTCCAGGCCAAAATACTGGAGTGGGTAGCCTTTCTCTTACTTTTCCAGGGGATTTTCCCAACCCAGGGATGGAACCCAGATCTCCCGCATTGCAGGAGGATTCTTTACCAGATGAGCCACAAGAGAAGCCCAAGAATACTGGAATGGATAAACCTATCCCTTCTCCAGCAGATCTTTCTGACCCAGGAATCAAACCCAGGTCTTCTGCATTGCAGGCAGATTTTTTACAAACTGAACTACCAGGGAAGGTTTAGATGTATGTAAATATACAAAGCAAAAAAACACATGTATGTATATTAATCTGTCAGTTGAAAGGGCCTAGAAGCAAGCACACTTCAACATGTGTGTGTTGCTACTACAACAAGTAGCAACAAGCACATCTAGCACCCAGATCTTGGTTTCTGAATACTCTACCTCATTAAAATGAACCAGAGTTCCTAGAAGAAATGGTTGGTTCTAAGACTGGGACAAGAAACATATGAGTAGAGGCTAGAGTATCTTATAGTGTCAAAAAATAAGGATATGCTAAAAAAAAAAAAAAAAAAAAAACTATGATAATGGTGGTATGTCAAAGGGACACAGGGTCAACTGAAAAAGTTCTCAGTGGCCCAGGCTGGAACAATTTGAGCAACAAAATAAATAGTAATATTAGTTATAACCCTAAGTAAAAAAAAAAAAAAATCCATGAGCCTATACTGCTTTAACCACTGCTGGGTTATCCAAACTTGCTGATATATTGAGTGCATTATGCCGGAATTTCATCACCTCCACTTGGACACAACTTGGCAACTGAACAACAACAAAATACTGATATAAATAGTCAAATCAATGGAGAGAATAGATAAATCTCCCATACAGAAGAATCTAAATAATTTATGTAGATATTCCACTTTCAAGTAGAGGAGTATAATTCCTTACTCCTTAATGTGAGCCGTGCATAGTGATTTCCCTTCATCTAGTGTGAAAAGAGGGAGGAAGAGTAACTTCATAGTAGAGAATCCCAACACTACATCAGCTAAGTGATCAAGGTCAATAGCCACAGTGATGTTGACAGAATATCAAAAGAATGCATGACAGATTGTATCCTTGATTCAATGTGATGAAAATGGCTCTTCATCTTTGTGGTCTTTCTCCCAAACCCAAAATCCCAGTCACTCAAGATTAGATCATCAGGCAATTTTCAAATGAAGACATTCTACAAAATACCTGAAAAGTACTGCTCAAAACTATCAAGGTTTTGTTATTAAAAACAAGGAAAATCTGAGAAATTGTCACCTCTAAATAACAGCATAAAGAAACAGAATGACTACATGTAAATGTGATATTGTGGATGGGTCCTGGATTAGAAAGAGACTATCAGAAAAAGATAAAAGAAAATGAAAGAAAGTACAAACATTAGTTAATAATAATGTATTAACATTGTTTTGCTAATTGTAATTCTTATACTATAATTATGTAAAGTGTTAATAATAGGGGAAATTGAGTAAGAGGTATATGGGAATTCTTAGGCCCATTTTCACAAATTTTCTGTAAATCTAAAATTTTTTTTTTTAAGTATATTAAATGCTAAAAGAAAAAAGGGCAAATTTATCTTTGCATTGCCAGCTCTGTATAAATCAACTTAAAAGGACACATCTTAAATCGGAAAAACACATTATATCAGCAAAAAGAAACCCCAAATGCAGCTTTTCCCTTTGGCCAAAAGATTATCCCCCTGTTTCTTACAACACCTGTAGAGCTTTGTAAGAAGATCAGAAATGACAACCAAGTTTTCATAAGCCATTTGTTCCTACAAAATTTAACAAAGCTTTCATATATACTAAAGTCAATAAACTTACCAACAAATTAACCATTTGAGGAAAGTATTACTAGTTTAAAGATGGGCCTTAATTAATCCTGGAAATAGATTATTCATATTGGATGTGTGTTAAGTTTGAAAGTCAGTCCCCAGGAGAGCCAAGAGAGAAACTATTCTCATACCAACTTCCTCTCCAAACCTCTAGGATTGATTTTCAATGAACAGTGTCTCTGAAGTGAATCTATATAATATTATTTTTTGTTAATTTGGGCCTTATGTAGACATTGTTTAATGTAGGCACTGATTGAAATAGACATTCAAAAGCTAATGTGAAGAGGGAAAGAGTCATAGGAAGAGAAAAGAATTATCAAGAATCTGTGTATCATTTTGTGTTGAGTGTAGACAACAGAAGACACTAGGGCTACAGCAAAGCAAAGAAATTTAATACTGAGAATGAGGTTCTTACACAATTTCTGGATGGTTTACAAGTGCTCTGGGTTGGGCCTCTAGGAGCAATTCCCAGATCATCACTGCATAGCTGGAGGAAACTGCTACCTTGACTACAGACAAGAAACTGGGAAGCAAGAAGACAGTGCCTCCACTCTGCTCCAAGTATCAGGAAGCTGCTGCTGAAAGCAGCAGGCCCTGCAAGGAGAAAGATGCATGACCCTTCCAGGCCCTCCCTCTCTTTACTTCATTCTGCTCTGCATTCAAGACTCTCATGAGTGCATTTGATTGATTGAACTTAAATTACTTCTGGAGCTTCTGCTCAAAAGGAAGTCTGAAAAATGTACTTTTAAGCTCCCTAGTCTCTGCCATACAGAAAGAACATTAAGGAAGGTGGAATAAATGTTGAGTCAGTCGATCTAGCTTATCCACTGTGTGTGATATTGGATGACTGTAATGTGAGTAATGCATTTGAGGGGCTATTATCAACTGGCCTCTTACTGGAGACATATTTTTTCTCTAGAGTTTAACAATGATCTATTCATATAGATCTTGCGGCAGATGTATCACTCAGAAACCCACATGAGCCAAAAGTATAACACCCCCTCAAGTTGTCACAACGTCATAGATCATCTGCATTTGTTCTCCTAAAACACATACATACCACAGGATCTGCATCCAAAATCTCTTTTTCACAAATTTTTCCCAGATTTATGTAATCTCTCTTTGGATTTCTTGCAATGTGCACACATTCACACATATACATATACTCTCTCACAAACACACTCTATTCAGTTTTAAATATAAGAGCCCCTGTGGATGTATACATACATATTAATTATCAAGATGACTTTATCCAAGCTCACAACTTTCATATTTGTCCTTCCAAATTAAAATCTTTTCCCCCAGAATACAAGGTTAGCACTGGCTATTTGTAGCATTATCAAATATTCTTACAGGCTAAGCTCCTACTTGAGCTCTTGCTTTCTAACATAGACAACTTCATCACTAACTTAGCCTGGTTTTCTACAGATAAAAATAAATGATTAAATTTCTATTCCATTAAGTGACAAACAGAAGTTATCCTAGAAAAAATACTAAATAGATATAAAAATTAGCTTGACTATGCTTTGCACAGAGTAGTATCTTGTGGATCAAGTTGGAGGAAAAAAAACTCCCTAGACAAACAAAAATTAAAGAAAATCTAGTAGGACTGGTTTCCAAGATGGATTAGAAAAGATTATTATAGTCAAAAGAATTATTGTTGAATGGGGTATGAATGATCTCTTAAACAGCAATCAGAACAAGAGTCCTGTTCCGCTTGCTCAGTTCTCCTTGTGGATCTTGGTCAACCATGTGTTACTCCACTCCTGTTGCATTTGTGGGTAAAGACAGATGAAATGCAAGAAACTGCCAGATGTTTCTGAACTGCTGCAGCACCTTTCAAAGTGCCTCTCAACTAAAGATGGTACCAATGAAAATGCACAATTTTGAAATAAAATCTCCCTCTTACTATTTTTTATTCATTCTTTAAATTCTTTCTAAATGACATATTCTACAATAGAAACTGTTATCAAGAAGTTCTTTAAACCAACTGGGAATAACAATAAAGAAGATATCTGGGAACAAAACTTAAAAAAAAAAAGCTAAAATAACCTTCTCTTCCCAGTCTATAAAATTCCTCAGATAAATTTTTGAAATGAGTATTCATCACTCAGAAAGAGTGCCAAGAAATAGTTATTTAAAAGGACCCTAAATTTAACATGCTTTCACTTGAATTGTTACTATATCAAGAAAAGAATGTACCACATTGAATTTACTAGCAGACATCAATTTATTCAATGAAACGTCTATTCTCCAGGTAAAATATACTTCATTTTATCTTCACTTTTGTACACCACACTTGAAGATAGGAGTTATTTGTGAATGTCTTCAGGAGAGACAAAAAAAAAAGAGGAAGAAACAAAAATTTACACCATCAGATTTTCACTAAAATCCAATCTTACACACACTAAAATCAGCAAAGCATAATATAATAGGCTTCTTTCAAAGAAAGTTACTTTTTAAATCAGAAGTAAGCTATATTTTATTTTTCCTTAGATATGAACTTTAAGAATTATTTTATAATAAAATTAAAGTGGTCAAAATCACAGGTGAATAATAATATTTCCTCATGCTTCATTTTTCTATCAAACATTTCTAAGACCTTTTGAGCTAGAAAATTATAACCCTATCTTTTCTCCATTTTTTGTTATCAATCAATTGATAATATAAAAATAGGTAAGTAGCAGAAGTTTATTAAATAACAAAACTTTTTTGACTATATACACAAGGCAAAAAACCAGCACCTAGTTAGTACCTACTCACAGCCTTGTTGTGGTGAAGGAGCTTGCATAACTCAATGAAACTGAGTCAGGCCATGCAGGGTCATCTAAGACGGACGTGTCATAGTGAAGAGTTCCAACAAAATGTTGTCCACTGGAGGAGGGAATGGAAAACCACTCCAATATTCTTGCTGTGAGAATCCTATGAACAGTATGAAAAGGCAAAAAGATATGACATCAGAAGAGGAGTCTCTCAGGTGAAAGGTGTCCAATATGCTCATGGGGAAGAGCAGAAGGCAATTGCTAATAGCTTCAGAAAGAATGAAGCAGCTGGGCCAAAGCAGAGGTGATGCTCAGTTGTGGATGTGTCTGGTGGTGAAAGTAAAGTCCAATGCTGTAAAAAACAATGTTGCATAGTAATCTGCAATGTTAGGTCCATGAATCAAGGTAAATTGGGTGTAATCAAGAAGGAGATGGCAAGAGTGAACATCGACATCTTAGGAATCAGTGAATTAAAATGGACCAGAATGGGTGAATTTAATTCAGGTGAGCATTAACTACAGTAGGCAAGAATCCCTTAGAAGAAATGGAGTAGCCCTCATAGTCTAAAAGAGTCTGAAATGCAGCGCTTGGATGCAATCTCAAAAATGACAGAATAATCTCAGTTCGTTTCCAAGGCAAACCATTCAATATCAGAGTAATTCAAGTCTATGTCCCAACTACTGGCCAAAGAAGCTGCAGTTGAACAATTCTATGAAGACATACAAGACATTCAAGAACTAATACTCAAAAAAGGTGTCATTTTCATCATAGAGGACTGGAATGCAAAAGTAGGAAGTCAAGAGATACTGGGAGTAACAGGCAAGTTTGGCCTTGGAGTATAACACGAAGCAGGGCAAAGGCAGAGTTTTGCCAAGAGAACTCACTAGCCATAGAAACACCCTTTTCCAACAACACAAGAGACGACTCTACACATGTACATCACCAGGTGGTAAATATCAAAATCAAATTAATTGTATTCTTTGCAGCCAAAGATGGAAAAGCTCTGTATAGTCAGCAAAAACAAAACCAGGAGCTGACTGTGGTTTAGATCATGAATTCTTTGTTGCAGCCTTAAATTGAAGAAAGTAGGGAAAACCACTAGGCCATTCAAGTATGACCTAAATTAAATCTCTTATGATTATACACTGGAGGTGATGAATGGATTCAAGGGATTAGATCTGGGTACCTGAAGAACTACAGATAGAAATTCCTAACATTGTCCAGGAGGCAGTGATCAAAACCATCCCAAAGAAAAAGGAATGCAAAAAGGCAGAGTGGTTGTCTAAGGAGGGTTTACAAAAGAAGAAAAGTGAAAGCAAGGGAGAAGAGAAGGATATACCCAACTGAATGCAGAGTTCCAGAGAACAGCAAGGAGAGATAAGAAAGCCTACTTATATGAACAATGCAAAGAAACAGGAAAACAATAGAATGGGAAAGACTAGAGATCTCTTCAAGAAAATTGGAGATATCAAGGGAACACTTTTTGCAAGGATGGTTCAATATAGGACAGAAACAGTAAGGACCTACCTAACAGAAGGAGAAGAGATTAAGAGGTAGCAAGAATAAACAGAAGAATTGTATTCAAAAGGTCTTAATGACCTAGATAACCACAATGGTGTGTTCACTCACCTAGAGCCAGAAATCCTGGAGCATGCAGTCAAGTGGGCTTAGAAAGCATTATTGCAAACAAAACTAGTGGAGGTGATGGAATTCCAGCTGAGCTATTTCAAACCCTAAAAGATGATGCTCTTAAAGTGCTACAATCAGTATGTCAGTAAATTTGGAAAACTCAGCAGTGGCCACAGGACTGGAAAATGTCAATTTTTAGTCCAATCCCAAAGAAAAGCAGTGCTCCCAAATCTCAAACTACCATACAGTTATGCTCATTTCCCATGCTAGCAAGGTTATGCTCAAAATCCTCCTAGCTAGGCTTCAGCAGTAAAAATTTCCAGATGTATAATATGGATTTAGAAAAGGCAGGCCATATCATCATCTCGTTTCTTCTGTGGCCCAAGATATGCACTGGCAGTGCGCTCTTCAGGGAAGATAGTCCATCTCATCGCAATAAGAAATTGGTTCTGACACACACACAAATTTCTTTTTGGAAACCATCTGTTTTGTCAAAAGTTATCCATGCTATCATTTGAATTATTAAGTTGGGGCCACTAAGTATAGCACAAAAAGGGACACCAATACAGAATAAATGTATAATCTCCCCAAATTTTCATAAATTAATTCCACATCCACCATTTCAGTGTAAACATGATTTTGATGAAATGTTTTCATAAGAAGCAAACAAGCATCGGGGACATTCTGCTTAAGCTAGTTATAGAGGACCAAATTTCATTGGGAAATGAATCTCAAAGGAAAACTGCCTTCACGTTGTGTTCACATCTGTCCTCACAGGCTTTTTTAAAGCAAACAAATACAATATGGTTGAGGCTGAAGGAGTCTGTGATAAAGAGGAATCAAACTACTGATATTTCTCCCCTTCTCTGGTGAAAAACACTGAGTCAGTGCCAAAAGTAAATGATATGGACTGATATGGACCAATTGTTTGTTTTCATTTTAGCGTGGGTGACCTCTATGAAGATCATACCAGAAAGGGCAGCTAGTTATCCCCAAAAGTGTTCTTAATTACACCTAAATGCTTACTTTGCAGAGTTTTTTTTTTTTTAATTGACTATATTATGCTACAACGGAACAGTCACCAGTTAAGTGTATCACAAGCAACTCCAAATCATCTTTTCCTGGCAGAATCCATCATATCACAGCTAATTTTATCACATTTTTATAATGTGAACCTGAGCCAGACAGATTATCAAATATGTTACAAAAGTCTCAGATAATTCTGGGTGTTTACTGATGTTCATTCTATATTCCTCAACAAGGTCATTGTAAGAATATTTTTTGGTAATATTCTTATTTATCCTATCAAGGATATTTACAATTAAAATGAAGAAAGAATCAGTGGAAAAAAATTGATGAGTTGGTCTGTGAAAGAATCTATAAGCACAGCACATTCAATTCAGGCAAGTATGACAATGGCTTCTAATATTAGAAGGTCACAGCCTAAAGTATATTCCAAACTTAATGCAACTTCTCCTAAGATAATGGCTACTGGTTGTCTTGGCAGAGTTGGTTTATCCAGCTAAATTCTCTCTGCAAGAACAAGGATATGTTCTTTAAAAGCCAAGAAGGCATAAGGACTCTAACAGATGAAAATCTAAAGGGATTCCACATAGTGTCAAATATGATAATCCTTTATTTTTCCCCTTAATCTTTTATCTCACTTTGGTGAACATGGGAATAATGGTATATACACAGAAAGCTTAGGGTTAAAGAAGCTGATGTCCAGGAAAGAGAAAAAATTTCAATTGTTTTTTCAGCCATTGGTGCAGGATATAGGAATATTTAGATTTTGAGAGATAGAAGTAAGACTTTTCAAAGATTTCCTATAAATGTTATTGAAGTAAGTTTAAAATCAACAAATTATGTGGATATTAAATATCTTGAAGCAAAAGCAATTAAGAAATTGTTGTCAGTTTTTTTTAATCATAGTAAGGCAAGTAACTGAGGGGTTGCACAATCATTAAACAATACTCTAGATTAAATATTCAAAACAAAGAAATAAAGTTAATTATTCTTCAATATTTTTAAGTAACAGGCTCTTCCATGAGGTGGTAACAGCTAATTCAATTTTCAGTCAAACTTCTCACAGAAATTTTCATAAAAATTCTGAAAGAGACATAAAGTTTTAATAGTAGTAGAAGCCAAAGTTACTTATAAAAGTTTACTAAATTGTGGGAGGCAAATTCCCTTATAAAACTGCATAGACGAAATGATTAAGTAACGATAACTCTGTATGGGAGACAGCAAAAGAGACACAGATGTATAGAACAGTCTTTTGGACTCTGTGGGAGAGGGAGAGGGTGGGATGATTTGGGAGAATGGCATTGAAACATGTATAATATCATATGTGAAACGAATCACCAGTCCAGGTTCAATGCAAGATACTGGATGTTTGGGGCTGGTCCACTGGGGTGACCCAGAGAGATGGTACGGGGAGGGAGGAGGGAGGGGGGCTCAGGATGGGGAGCACGTGTATACCTGTGGCGGATTCATGCTGATGTATGGCAAAACCAATACAATATTGTAAAGTAATTAACCTCCAATTAAAATAAACAAATTTATATTTAAAGAAAAGAAACGATCAATGTCCATAACTGGGCTGTGTGATAGGATAGCCACTAGTCACATGTAGCGAATAAGTGCTTGAAATGTGACTGTTCCAAATGGGAACATGCTGGAAATATAAAGTCCATCTCAGCTATCAAAGACATTCAACAAAAATAAGAATGTAATTACTCTGTAAGCAATTTTATTATTGGTCATTTGTTTAAATAATATTTAAAATATTGGGCTGACTGCAACATATAAAAATTGCTTTCATTTAGTTTTCTAAATGCAGTCACTAGAAAATTTTAAATTACATTATGTGACTGGAATATTTCTAAGAATGCTGGTTTAGATGTTTGGCCCAACAAAATCTCTCTAGAGAGAGATTACATAAAAGGAAGTTTCCACTGTCTTTCAGGGAGGCCTTACCGTAAGAGGAATGATGCCAAAACCACTGATCTCCCTTTCGTATAAGATATATTCTTGGAAGTTCTTGGTGGTTCAGTGGGTAAAGAATCCACTTGCAATGCAGGAGATGCAGGTTCAATCCCTGGGTCGGGAAGATCCCCTGGAGGAAGGCAGGGCAACCCACTCCAGTATTCTTGCCTGGAGAATCCTATGGACAGAGGAGTCTGGTGGGCTACAGTCCACAGGATTGCAAAGTCAGACATAACTGAAATGACTAAGCACACAAACACACATTCCTTGAGAGAGTCAAATTGGTTCTTCCTTCCAAACTTCTGCCATCTATCTGTAACTTTCTCCTTATATCCATTAATGAAGCTACCTCTCCTAGCAATGCAACACAGACAGAATAAAGAACACAGGCTGTAAAGAGTGCAACCTGAGATTTCACTGTAATAAGACTGAGACAGGAAACACTGCAGGAATCTTCAGTGGTAACAAGTGACTAAAACTTTCTTCTAGAACACTGTTCAGGAATAAAGTCACCTATTCATGTTACAAAGACTAGGTAGGTAATCAAATAAAAATAACTCTTTCCCTATGTCAAAGGAGTAGTTTAAAAAAAAAGATTTTATAAAATAGAAATTTCACTAGTAAATGTGTAGATCAACTTTTGCTCCACTATGTAGTCAAAAATCAGAATCCGGCAGCACAGAGATATACAATAAAAAAGATCAAAGCAAATGAACATATCTTGTCCAGTGGCATATTGGTCTTGCCTAGATTTCTTTCAATTCAAGAAAGATTTCATAGGATAAAACAAGGAAATGAACCCATGCAGGTAACGTTCCAACTGAGAGAAACACCGATGAACTTTCAATGTTGGAGAGCCTAGGATGATGATAGGTTTGCAGTTGGAGTCTTGAGAGAAATCCATGGATCCCTGAGGAAAAAGCTGACATGGCCTCAAGAGTATACCTAGATTTCCTCATCCTTGAATAATAGAGGAAGGGACTTTCCCAGCGGTAAAGTGGTCAAGACTCTGAGCTTCCAATGCAGAGGACACATGCTTGATCCTGGTCAGAAAACAGACCCCACATGCTATGTGGTGCAGCCAAATAAATCAGTTCAGTTCAATTCAGTCACTCAGTTGTGTCCAACTGTTTGCAACCCCATGGACTGCAGCATGCCAGGCCCCCCTGTCCATCACCAACTCCCAGAGTTTACTCAAACTCATGCCCATTGAGTCAGTGATGCCATCCAACCATCTCATCCTCTGTCATCCCCTTCTCCTCCCACCTGCCAAATAAATAAGTAAATACAAAAAAAAAATTTAAAAATAAATAATAAATAAATAGAGGGAGATGCAGACAATGGAGCCAAATAAATCCAGAAAACCAAGGATCTTCCCCCACATTTTTGTTTGGCTTCAATCAGCAAATGAGTTATCAACAATGATCACTGTAATTCAAGACGATGGAAAGAAACTGAGTGCATGAAGACACTGCTAAGCCACTGAATCAATAGAGTATCAACCCAACTTCTAAACTATCATTAAAATAAAATAATTTTTAATATGTTCTCTTTATTTTCAACTACCTTAAAATCCATTATGTTACTTGTCATAAGAAGCTTCTTAATTAATATGAGAAGAGTAATAGGACAGAAAATTTTGATGGGCAGTAAATCTTAAAATTCACATTGCTAAATCCAAATAAACAATGTTAGATTATGGGAATGTATCATATGTGTGATAAATTTAAGTTTCTTAAAATATGAAAGATACACTACAATGGAAATCCTAATATTCCCTTGGTACTAAAATTTCTCTACTAGAATTTGGAGCAAGGTGGGGCAAAGCCAGAGCAACAGTTTTCAAAGATTTCACCTGGGATGTAGAAGTAAACCTTAGAAAAAAAATGACCAATGAGAAAAATAGTAATAATCAGCACCACAGTGTTGTAATGTGCTCTCTTCACCTCTCTCCTTCCATCTGCAACTAGTAAAACAGAACTTTTATGATAACAAAGGATGCTCTATCCAACACAGTCGGATGCTGGAGAGATCCTCTCATTTATAGATCTGAAAATGAGTGGATTGGAACATAAACAGAAGGCAGAACCAGGGAAACAGTGAAGGTGGTGCCTGAGATCTGAGCTCTCTGGCCTCGGCAGCTAAGTCTGCACCCCAGAGAACCTCGTCGGAGCAGGGGAGGTTGTGCACACAACTCTGCCTGCCGACCAGCAGAGGTACCCACGTCCACGGGGAACCAGACAGAAGAGGCAGCAGGGCCCACACACTATTCTTCCAGCTGCAGCGATGCCCACAACGGTGGCCCCCCCCATCCCTAGCAGCAACCACAGTGCCCACAAACCCAATAACTCTGGAGGCAGTGGAGGTACCTGTGGCCCCAGCTCAAGGCATACACTTCTCCTATGTCCACCGCAGCAGCGGTGCCCGTAACCCAGGTGACCTGCCATTCTGGGGCTCCTGACAGTGGCAACAGCGACCGCAGCAGGGAGCCAGTAACTCCAAAAGCACACCTAGCGATGACACAGGTACCAGCAGCACCTCTGGCAGAGACAGTATCTCAAATATAGCCAGAGGCAGCACAGGCTAAAGACAACAACGAGGTATTCCACCTACTGAAAAATAAAATAAACGCCTCTGATTGCCAATAAATTGGATTGTTTGAATAAAAATTTTTGGTTTTCTTTTTTTTTTTAACTTACTTATTTTAATTGGAGGCTAGTTACTTTACAATATTGTATTGGTTTTGCCATACATCAACATGAATCAGCCACGGGTGTACACATGTTCCCCATCCTGAACCCCCCTCCCACCTCCCTACCCATACCACCCCTCTGGGTCATCCCAGTGCACCAGCCCCAAGCATCCTGTATCCTGCATCAAACCTGGACTGGTGATTCATTTCTTATATGATATTATACATGTTTAAATGCCATTCTCCCAAATCATCCCACCCTCTCCCTCNGATGAACATTGGGGTACATGTGTCTCTTTCAGTTCTGGTTTCCTCGGTTTGTATTCCCAGCAGTGGGATTGCTGGGTCATAAGGCATTTCTATTTCCAGTTTTTTAAGGAATCTCCATACTGTTCTCCATAGTGGCTGTACTAGTTTGCATTCCCACCAACAGTGTAAGAGGGTTCCCTTTTCTCCACACCCTCTCCAGCATTTATTGCTTGTAGACTTTTGGATCGTAGCCATTCTGACTGGCGTGAAATGGTGGTTTTCTTTTAAATTTTTATTTTATATTGAAGTATAGCCAATTAAGAATGCTATAACTGTTTCAAGTGGACATCAAAGGGACTCAATCACACATGTACACATATCCACTCTTCCCCCAACCTCCCCTCCCACTCAGGCTGCCACATAACACTGAGCAGAGTTCCCTGTGCTACATGGTAGGACCTTGTTGATAATTCATTTAAAGTAGAACAGTGTACATGTCAATCCCAAACTCCTTGACTATCCTTTTCCACATCCTTCCCCCTGGACAACCAAAACTTTTAAAGCTTACCTAAAGAAGAGAGACATTTGCTACTTCGAATATACTGGCTGAAGAACAATGCACTGAGCACCATGAAAAACCATGATAACATGATATTCCAAAAAAAAAAAAAAAAAGGACAGCTTTTCAGAAATCAAACTTAAATTCACAGAATTCTGCAATCTAACTGAGATAGAGAATTTCAAATAGCTGCCAACAAGCTACAAGAAAACTCAGGCAGTACAGTGAGCTCAGGAATAAAATTAATGAACAGATGGAATGAATACTTTACCAGGATGACTGAACTAAGAAAGAACTAAACAGAAATTCTGGTGCTAAAGAACTCAATAAATGAGATGAAGAGTTCAATCGAAAACATTGGAAACAGAGCAGACCATATGGGATAAAGAATTAATGAGCTCAGAGATAGAAATCTAGAAACAATTTGGGTAGAAAAGGAGGAAGAATTTTTTTTTAATGAAGAAATTCTAAGAGAATTATCTCACTCCATCAGGAAATGCAACATAAGGGCAATGGGTGTCCCTAAAGCAGAAGAGAGAGAGGAGGGAACAGAGGGTTTACCTAAAGAAATAATAGCTGAGAACTTCCTGAATCTGAAGAAGAAATTGGATATACAAGTCCATTAACCTAAGAGAATACCTAATTATCTCCATGCAAAAAGACCTTCTCTAAGACATTATAATAAAACTGTCCAAAGTCAATGATGAAGAATAAATTTTAAAGGCAAACAGGGAAAAAAGATAGTAACCTACAAAGGAACCCCCATCAGGCTATTCAGCAGACTTCTCAGCAAAAAAATCTATCAGTCAGAAAAAAGTGGAATGACATACACAAAAAATTAAAAGATAAAAACTGTCAGCTAAGACTACTCTATCCAGCAAAGTTGTTTTTCAAATATGAAGGAGAAATAAATGCATCCCCAGACAAAGGCTGAGGAAGTTTATCATCATTAGACATGCTTTGCAAGAAATGTTTAAAGCATCTCTTTTATCTTAAACTAAAAGGCAACAGTACAAAAAAACTTTAAGATGATAAATAGAATCAGAAAGTAGTTCCAACTTCATATCAGAATAGGAGGTTAAACGTGTAGTTATAGCATAAAGGTTAAAGGGGGGAAAAGCAGCAACTTGGTAACTAACTCACAACATAAAATTGATAATTTGAGATGGCAAAAACATAAGAGGAAAAGATGAGATCTGTATAAGTAAAGATAAGATTCTATCAGCAGAAAAAGGACTACCATGCTATCTACGTTTTATGCAAACCTTATATTAACCACATATTATTAATCTAGAATAGAGACACGAAACTTAAGAGAAAACTGAGAAAAACATCATTGAAAACCAAATTAAAACAGCAGACAGAAACACAAGAAAAGAGAAATAACAGAGAGATGGAGGAACCAGAAAACAAAACAACAGTATTTGGTCCTTGTCTGTCCATAAACACCCTGGATGTCAGTGGATTAAAATCACAAATCAAAAAAGACTGAATGGCTAAGTATATTTAGAAAACAAGACCCAACTATAGGCTGATTCCAGGAGACTCATTTAAGCTCTAAAGACAAACTCATTCCAGCTCAAAGTGAAGGAAAGAAAGATGATTCTCTAACATATGGCAGCCAAAAAAAGGTAGGGGTAACCATACTCATATTATACAAAACAGATTTCAAGGGAAAAAGATAGTAAGAGACAAAGTAGACACCACATAATGATAAAAAATGGACAATCCATCAAGAAGACATAATAATTATTATACATGCACCTAATAGATGGGGAAACAGTGGAAAGAGTGTCAGACTTTATTTTTGGGGGCTCCAAAATCACTGCAGATTGTGACTGCAGCCATGAAATTAAAAGACACTTACTTCTTGGAAGAAAAGTTATGACCAACCTAGATAGCATATTCAAAAGCAGAGACATTACTTTGACAACAAAGGTCTGTCTAGTCAAGGCTATGGTTTTTCCAGTGGTCATGTATGGGTGTGACAGTTGGACTGTGAAGAAAGCTGAGTGCCGAAGAATTGATGCTTTTGAACTGTGGTGTTGGAGAAGACTCTTGAGAGTCCCTTGGACTGCAGGGAGATCCAACCAGTCCATTCTGAAGGAGATCAGCCCTGGGATTTCTTTGGAGGGAATGATGCTGAAGCTGAAATCCAGTACTTTGGCCACCTCATGCGAAGAGTTGACTCATTGGAAAAGACTCTGATGCTTGGAGGGATTGGGGGCAGGAGAAGAAGGGGACGACAGAGGATGAGATGGCTGGATAGCATCATGGACTCGATGGACGTGAGTCTAAGTGAACTCCGGGAGTTGGTGATGGACAGGGAGGCCTGGCGTGCTGCGATTCATGGGGTCACAAAGAGTCGGACATGACTGAGCGACTGAACTGAATGTAGAGGCACCAAAATATTAAAGCAATTATTAATAACATAAAGGAGAAATTGAAAGCAATAAATTGTAGAGGACTTTAACATCCTACTTACATCAATGGATAATTATCCAGACAGAAAGTCAACAAGGAAATATCAGCTCTAATTGAAACATTAAACCAGATGAACTCAATAGATTTATATAGAACATTCTGTCCAAGTGCAGAATATACATTCTTCTCAAGTGCACATGAAATACTTTCAGTGATGGACAATATGTTGAAATACAAAACAATCCTCAATAAATTTAAGACAAATACTGAGCATTTTTTCTGACCACAGATCAACTAGAAGAAGCTAGGAAAAACACAAATATGTGGAGACTAAACAATATGCTACTAAAAAACTCTTAGATCAACACCAAGAAAAATCAAAGGACAAATAAAAAATACCCAAAGACAAATGAAAATAAGACATGCCAAAATGTATAGGATGTAGCAAAAGTGGTACTAAGAAGGTAGTTTATAGGAACATACTCCCTTAAGAAACAAGAAAAATCTCAGTCTAACCTTACACTTAAAAGAACTAAAAAAATAAAATGAACAAAGCCCAAAATCAGTAGAAGGAGAGAAATAATAAAAATCATGTCAGAAATAAATAAAGACCACAGAGACAATAGAAAAGATTAGTGAAATTAAGAGCTGGATTCTTAAAAAGATAAAATCAACACACATTTAGCAAGACTCACTAAGAAAATAAGAGAGAAGACCCAGATAAAAAAACCAAAAAAAAAAAAAAAATTCCAGGACCAGACATCTTCACAACTGAATTTTACTAAATTACTTATCTTTCTCAAACTCTTCCAAAACATTAAAAAGGAGGGAATGCCTCCTAATTCATTCAATGAAGTCATCATTACCCAGTTAACAAAGCCAGACCAAGACAACTACAAGAAAATTACAGGCCAACATCTCTGCTGAACTAGAACTAAATGTAAAAATTGTCAACAAAATCAGGCAAACTTAATCCAACAGTACATTAAAAGGATCACATACCACACTCAGCTGGGATTGATTCCAGGGATGCAAGGATGGTTCAGTATTCACAAATCAATGTCATATACCACATTAACAAACTGAAGAATAAAAGTCATATGATCATTGCAACAGATGCAGAAAAATAATTTGATAAGATTCAATACCTATTTATGACTTTTAAAAACTTGATAAAATATGTATAGAAGGAACACACAAAAATAATAAAGGCTATATATGACAAAACCACAGTTAACATCACACTCAATGGTGAAAAAGTCAAAGCGGTCCACTGAAGGTCAGGAACAAGACAAAGGTGTCAATTCTTACCATTCTTATTCAACATACTATCACAGTCCTAGCCAGAAGAATTAGCAAAGAGAAAGGTAATAAAAGACATTCAAATTGAAAACAAAGTCAAACTGTCACTGTTTGTCAATAAAAATTTTATACATAGAAAATCCTAAAGACTCCATCAAAATCTATTATAAATATTCATTGAATACAGTAAAGTTGCAGAGCACATGTCAACAGAAAAAAAATATTATTGCATTTTTATACACTCACAATGAACTCACAAAAAGAGAATTCAAGAAAACAACCATGTTTACTACAACAGAAAAAATAAAATACCTAGTGGTAAATTTAACCAAGGAGGTGAAAGACCTGTGCACTGAAACCTATAAGATGTTGAAAGAAATTGAAGACACAGAAAAATGGAAAGAATTTCTATACGAATGGAATGGATGAGTCAATATTGTTTAATGTTTGTATTACCTAAAACAATCTACAGATTCAATGCAATCTCTATCAAAATCCCAAGATTTTTTTTAACAAAAATAAAACTAAATATTATAAAATTTCTGTGGAATCACACACACATACACAAACCCCGAATAGCCACAGCTATTATTAGATGCTAAGAAGTTATTTGATAATATTCAACAGACACACCTACTAAAACTCTAAATAGGAAAACTGAAAGTCACTCAATTGTGTCCGACTTTTTGCAACCCCAGGGACTATACGGTCCATGGAATTCTCCAGCCCAGGATACTAGAGTGGAGAGCCTTTCCCTTCTCCAGGGGTTCTTGCTAACCCAAGGATCGAACCAGGGTCTCCTGCATTTACAGGTGGATTCTTTACCAACTCAGCTATCAGGGAAGCTCTTAAACAGGAAAAAAATCTGTTTAAATATAAATAAATCTACTCAAANTCACACAGAGTTAAAACACTAAAATGATGATTTATAGTTTGGAACTCAGATGTTCAATACTGTCATTAGTTTTTATTTTTATTTTGGATGTTCCAGAAAATTTTATTTTGAAAAAGAAATAACTCCTATTTTAAAAGGAATAAGGCAGTCATTTGCTGATAATGCAGCTGTGTATTCAGAATACTGAAGAGATTCTAACTTAAAAATTACTAAATTTTACAGAAGAAATTTATAATGCAAACAGGTAAAAAATATACAAGATCAACAGTTTTAACTTAGTATATGACTCTACATCAAGAAACATAAATGAAAAAAAAAAAAAAAACATTAGTAATGAAATAGATAGAACTGAACCTCCCAGAGGCCAAAAAGCACATGAAAAACTTTATAAAGTTTAATCGACACTACACACATTTAAGAATGTATGTCTACATACTCTTTTAAATTCCACTTTTAAAAACAAATAGCAACAACAACAACGAAAAAAAAACTCTAACGATGTCATATTCTGGCCAGGACATGGAGCCGCCGGAACTGATAGACTCCTGGTAGGATTCAAATAGTACAACCACTTTGGAAAAACAGTGTGCTGGCTTTCTCTAGACTAAACATAACTTATCGTACAACACAGCAATCTCATTCTTAGCTATTTACACAAGAGAAATGAAGACATATGTTTCCACACTAAAAAGTGAAAGTGAAGTCACTCAGTTGTTAAGGACGCTTTGCTACCCCGTGGACTGTATGTAGCCCACCAAGCTTCTCCGTCCATGGGATTCTCCAGGCAAGAATACTGAGGTGGGTTGCCATTTCCTTCTCCATCCACACTAAAACCTATATCCACAATAAAACCCTATCCACCAGTGGCCTAGATGGTGAAGAATCTGCCTGCATTGTTGGAGACTCAGGTTCAATCCCTGGGTCAGGAAGATCCCCTGGAGAAGGAATGGCTACCCACTCCAGTATTCTTGCCTGGAGAATTTCATGGATAGACAAGCCTGGAGGGTACAATAGTCCATAGGGTCACAAAGAGTCAAGCAGCTTTATTAATAATCATCACAAAATGTCTACAACCTGGTAAATAGAAAAACTGACTATTCAATAGAAAATTCACTCCATGATGAAAATTCAAACTACTAATACTTTCAACAATTTATATACATTTTAAATGTATTATGCTAAATGAAAAAAGTTGACACCAAAGGCCACATTCCATAGGCTTTCACTTATATAATATTCTGGAAAAGGCAAAACTAATTGAAGAACAGCTCAGTAGTTGCCGAGGTTGGAGGTAGGGAAACACAGTCAACAAGGGGCACAAAAAGGTGATAAAATGTCTTGTCTTGATTATAACGGTGGGTATATAACTGTATACTTTGTCTAACTCATCAAACAGCACATCTCAAAAAGGGGAATTTTATTGAATATGAATTATACAATCAATAAATCTAACTTTAAAAAATTAATCGAAAGCCTCAAACAAGGTGTGAATAAAAGGGAAAAAACAATGTTCTTAGATCATGGCTTAAAAGCAGAAAATATTAATTATCTTTAAAAGTATCACGTAAACTGATGTGATTCCAATTAGAATCCCCAAAGTATGGTTCTAGAATTGAATAAAATGATCTTGAACTTTGTATGGGAAAATTAGTGTTCAAGGATAACTAAGAAAAAAGGAATGAGAGATAAGTAAGGAGACTCATACTAGATACCAAAATATACTATAAAACCACTACGATCATATTAATATAGTATCAGCATATGAATAAACAGACTAGAGTACAATAAAGGATATAAAAACAGATTTCAGTATTATTTACTATATGATATTTTAAAAGAAACAGTTTTTAACTGCTGAACAGAAAACATTCATCTAAGTAGGAGAACACAATATTGAACCCCTATCTCATACCATAAACAACAACAAANTTCACAATAAAAACAACTCAATGGAAAAATGAACAAAGGATATAAGTAGTTCACTAATGAGCAAATCTAAATGACAAAAACAAAATGAAAAAAGTTTAGACTTATAAATTCAGAAAACATAGATTAATATAACAATGAAATTACTGTATTTATTAGACTGTCAAAAGAAACAAAAACAAATGACATTGACTTTGTCATTGAAAACAAATGACATATGTTGCTGTTTAGGATGCTATTTAGTTATGATCAGACATTGCTAAATGTAAATTATTGCAGTCTTTTTGGAAAACAGTAATACAATATCTGCTTTTTTTTCCTCTTAGCAATCCTGTTCCTGGGAATACATCACCAGTACAGAGTGTTCCTTGTACTTTTGCTCATAAAGGCAAAAATGTTAGAAGAAAAATTAATACTCATTCATAAACAGAAATGTCAGAATACTCATCATGAAATATTATACAACAATTAGAATGAAATGAATTATTAATAGTTTTATACCAGTTGACATGATAACATTTCCATAAGGTACTACAGAGTGAAGGAAAAGCCACTTAATCTGATGATTAGATAGACATAGATAAAATCCTATATGTCTGTATAAAAGCCTATAAGTCCACAGAGGAAAACATAAGATAAAAGCAAGGTTATTAGGTATCCAGTAGGGTTGGAAGGAGGTAGGAAAGTAGTGCAGATGACATAGAAAAAGAAAGGGTGAGACCACTCCAAAAGGAAAACTGCACTGATTTAAGCTGGTATATAAGAAACTTATCTCTTTTATGTACAATTACAGGTATAAATAAATATATATGATTCTATGGATGCGTGAATTAATAATTTGAAAAACCAAAATTAGATCTACATCTGATATATGGGAATATCAAATGATAATTTTATGTGAAGAAAAGCAAAATTCTGAGTGTATGGGTACTTGCTTTTGTATGTCTTTGAATGAACAAACAGAAGGATACAGAATGATGATACCAAGCTATGAATCTTAACCCCAGAGGCTTGAAAATGCGTGACAGAGAGGTGCATACAGTAAGGTGGGCATAATAAACCGGTTTGTGATAATAACCTTTCCTCTATTCATCCTCAGTATTTAGTTGTTACAAAAAGTATATATAGCTATTGTTAATTTAAACATCAAATAAAGGGAAATATATTGCAACGAAGGAAGAAAATAAAATTATTATTTAAGGTTAATGTTTTCAGAATAGTTGGGGGAGTAACACAGATCTAAGGAAATGATTTACTGTGAGTCCCTGGAGAAAGTTTCATTTATAAACATGCATTTTAGTCCAAATCAAGCACTAATCATTTACTTTGGTAGAGCCTATAAACTAGCATTTCTGAAAATGTAGGTTTTTAAGTGACCTCCTTTAGAATTACTTGGGGAACCAATAACAAGGAGTATGCCTAAACTCCATTCCATATTTTCTGAATTAGCATCTCTAGTGTAAGACAGGAATCTAAATTTTTAACTGCTTTCCCTCCCCAAGATGATTCTTAGACAAAAAATAAGCTGAGAAACATAGCTTTAGACCAGTGATTCTAAGAGTTTACAGATAATGCAGGCGTGCTAAGCTGCCTCAGTCCTGTCTGACTCTTTGCTACTCTAAGGATGGTAGCTGGGGATTCCCCAGTGGCTTAGAGGTACAGAATCTGCCTACAATGCAGGAGACACAGGTTCAGCCCCTGAGTCAGAAAGACCCCCTGGAGCAGGAAATTGCAACCCACTCCAGAATTCTTGCCTGGAGAAACTCATGGACAGAGGACACTGGCGGGCCACAGTCTGTAGGGTCACAAAGAGTCGGACATGAATGAAGCAACCGAGCATGTAGGGACTGTGTAGCCCACCAGGCTCCTCTGTCCATGGGATTCTCCAGGCAAGAATACTGGTGTGGGTTGCGATGCCCTTCTCCATGGGACCTTCCTGATTCAGGGATGGAACTGGTGTCCCTTACCTCTCTTGCATTGGCAGGTGGGTTTGTTTTGTTTTGTTTTGTTTACCACTAGAGCCTCATGGGAAGCCCCTTAGAGATCGTAAGAATCATCATTTAAGAAAATATGATCCAGCAAGTTTGGAAAACGCAGTCTCAGGCAGTGTTAGCAAAGACTTCTATAAAACAATTGACACAAGAAACAGGGCCACTACTTTACTGAAACACAGTTATAATTTTTCATCAATATTAATAGTGTTTATGCAACAGAAAAGGAAAACTGAGATCGCAGGTTGCCTTGGTGAGATATTTATGCTAACGTCTTCTCACATATACAGTCTCCCTTTCCACACAGGCCACCTTATTATAACTAGTAACTTCTTCCCAGTGTGTGGCTGATTCCCTGGCCCATTATTTTCGGGCTTTTGTCATTCAGTTCAGTTCAGTACCCCAGCCATGTCCGACTCTTTGTGACCCCATGGACTGCAGCACGCCAGGCCTCCCTGTCCATCATCAACTCCTGGAGTTTATTCAAACTCATGTCCATTGAGTCGGTGATGCCATCCAACCATCTCATCCTCTGTCGTCCCCTTCTCCTCCTGCCCCCAATCCCTCCCCAAATCAGAGTCTTTTCCAATGACTCAACTCTTCGCATGAGGTGGCCAAAGTACTGGAGTTTCAGCTTCAATATCAGTCCTTCCAATGAACACCCAGGACTGATCTCCTTAGGATGGACTGGCTGGATCTCCTTGCAATCCAAGGGACTCTCAAGAGTCTTCTCGAACACCACGGTTCAAAAGCATCAATTCTTCGACGCTCAGCTTTCTTCACAGTCCAACTCTCACATCCATACATGACCACAGGAAAAACCATAGCCTTGACTAGACGGACCTTTGTTGGCAAAGTAATGTCTCTGTTTTTGAATATGCTATCTAGGTTGGTCATAACTTTCCTTTTAAGGAGTAAGCATCTTGTAATTTCATGGCTACAGTCATCATCTGCAGTGATTTCTGAGTCCAAAAAAATAAAGTCTCTCACTGTTTCCACTGTTTTCTCATCTATTTCCTATGAAGTGATGGGACCAGATGCCATGATCTTCGTTTTCTGAATGTTGAGCTTTAAGCCAACTTTTTCACTCTCCTCTTTCACTTTCATCCAGAGGCTCTTTAGTTCTTCTTCAACAGGTAGATGATAAATTCCAACAGGTAGATGATAAACTACAAATCCATTCTAAATTCCATCTCAAATCAACTGTGTGGTTTTGGATTACTCACTTCACTGTACCTCAGTGTCTTTGTTATACAAAGAGAAGGGACTTTTTACAGATGCATGTAACATCCATCTATAAATTTCAGGCTATTCAGTGGAAGAGAACTTTGCAGTAAATGCAATGTTCTAAGAAAATTTAGGGGATTCCCATAATGCACTGATAAACCAATCTTAAATTAGCAAGTAATCTGGATATTCTATGGCCTTCTCAACCTGATTTGGGGGGAGGGGTGCCTTTCTGCCATGTTTTCAGCTTTTATCAAGCTTTGCTTTTAGACATAATAAATTTAGCCAGCTTAGAGATTCATGTGTAACAAGAAGAAATAAAAGTTTTAGCTGGTATAAGAATTCTTCCTAGAAAGAGAGAAACCCTTTGTTAAAAGAATGTGGCAATAATCATACTTGGAACAGAAGATGAGAAATAATGGGACTTAAGTATGCGTAAAACTGTTCTTCTTGAGACAAGACTACAGACTATTTGCTTTACCAAAAAAAAAAAAAAAGGAAANTTTACAAAAAAAAAAAAAAAAGGAAAAGAAAAGAAAAATGAAAGGAAAGATAGAAATAAATGAACAGTGGAAGTGAAGCAAGAGGAAAGGCTGTGAAATGTATGATGGGATTTCTGCAGAGAGCACCGATGTCTGCAATGGAACCTACAAAAATCACAAACTGCTTGCTGCCAGTAGATTTTTAAAAAACAACAATGCAAAGCAAAACAAAACAGAAAAGTTGAAGTTCTGCACATCAGCAACAAGGGGAGGAAATGAGGCAACATTCTCTGCTGAGAACTTGCAGAGATTATCGGAAGCATTTTGGTGATACTTTCAGGCTTTAAACCAAGTTTACAGAAATTCTCAAGGGGCAGAGAAGCTCCTAAAGATATTTAACAAAATGACATCTGTATATTTTGGAGATCAACCATTAGCACATTATTAAGAATCTGAGAATTTACATGTGGATCCAGAATGAAAAATAGCATATCTGGGTCAAAGGAAGGCTTTGATACCCAATAATGAAATATGACTATCTCATCTATACCTTAAAATTTTAACTCAGGTTGGTTCTCTGACATCTGTACACAAACGAGCTTAAGTAGATATCAATATGTTAGGTCTGTGACTGCTATATAGTGCTTTTGTTATGCAGGGAACATCAACTGGCAAAACCAGTTCTATTGTTTAGACAAAAACCTTTTAAGTGGGAGTAATAATATAAAAACTATTCCATAATTGATGTCCAACATTCAGATATTTATTTACCAGCTATTTATTGAGTACCCCTTATATACATGCCACTGAAGAGTCCCTAAAGGGCTTCCCTGTTGGCTCAGATGGTAAAGCGTCTGCCCACAATGCGAGAGACCCAGGATTTGATCCCTGGGTTGGGAAGATCCCCTGGAGAAGGAAATAGCGACCCACTCCAGTATTCTTGCCTGGAAAATCCCATGGACAGAGGAGCCTGGTAGGCTACAGTCCATGGGGTCGCAAAGAGTCAGACACGACTGAGCGACTTCACTTTCACTTTCACTTTCAAAGAGTCCCTAGAGGAATTTAAAGATACATAAAAATTCATTCTGGAAGAAGCTCAATAACTAGGTAAACAGAGTTTTATTCATATAAAGTTAAAAAGAGAAGAGCAAATTTAAAAAAAATTTTTTTAATTGGCTAGAAAGGAATTTCAGAAGCTAAACTGTTCTTGGTTATATTTTAGGAACTATGTTAATAAGTTGGGCTTCCCCAGTGGTAAAGAATCTACCTGCAATGCAGGAGAATTGGTTGGGTTCAATCCCTGGGTCAGGAAGATCCCCAGGAGAAGTATATGGCAACCCACTCTGAGGCAGGAGATAGGTGGATCCCAGCAGGGTCAAGTGATTGGAGATTCATTCTCTGTAGATCGAAACTTCAAGAAATGAGAATGGCAGGGCAATTAAGGCAAGGAGGCCTGGCCCGACCCAGACCATGTATTTCTTGTTCTTGAAGTCAGGAGACCTTCCTGACCACACATGCACAGATAAGACTCCTTGAAGGTAAAAGGGGAGTGAGGCTAAATAATGCTAGGCTATCCAGATGCCTCTTTGGTAAAATCTATCTTGGCTAAGAAATGCGTGCACACACATGGGAGGACCCTGAGATATACTAAATATGAACCAGGCACTAAATGTGAGCCAGGCAGATCAAAATGGCTGGCCAAAGGAAACCTGGGAGCAATGCCCCATAAAAGTAACTCAAGCTGCCACAAGGGTGAAACTCAGTGTCTCTCTCTCTCCCTGAGTCCACTCATGTGTCTATCCACAAGTACTATACTCTTTTCCTCTAATAAATGCTTTACTTGTTTCAGTACTTTTCATCTCTGTGGAAATTCTTTTCTGCAAAGCCAAAAACCAGGGTCCTTGTTACTGACTACTAGTCTAGTGGCTAGAATCTGGTGCTTTCATCCCAGCCCAGAATCTGGCTGGGAACCCAAGCCCTGCTCCAAGCTCTTGCAGGCCAAGCCACCCAAGATCATATCCAGTATTCTTGCCTGTAAAATCCCATGGACAGAGAAGCCTTGTGGCATACAGTCCCTGGGGTCAAAAACAGTCATGAGTCAGATAATGATTTTGCAACTAAACAACAATATTAATAAATTACACATTAACAAAAGCTATACTTCATGTGACAGAAAGATCAGATTGGATTTAGTAACCAGTGATGCCTTCACATAATGGAGAAGATGGACTTGGTTAACATTCCAGCATCAACAATGATATGGAAGCTAACATGGTTAGATCTGCAGGGCTGATATATGGTTTGTAGGGAGGAATACTGAGGGATGGAGTGGAAGGAATGGAGAAGCATCAGCAGCCTAGGGTCTATCCCTCCCTAGTTTATGAGATCCATGGCAGACTGCTTAACATCTTTTAATGTCTGTTTTCAGATTATAAAATGGAAATTAATAATATCTACTCTGCCTTCCTCACAGCTGTGCTATAAAAATCAAATACGTTCAAGTATGTGGATGTAATACAAATGCATTAAAGTTTCATATGAATATAAGTTAGTTTTCATTTTTTTTACTATCAGAGTCTGACCTACATTTTTAAGATGGGTAAACTCTCAGATTCTCAAGGAAGAGTTTTAATGGAGTTCATCTCAGCTATTCTGAGACCTAACACTGGTGATTTCTCTAACACCTATCTGTTTACTCAGATTCACAGTTTAAGTTTTCCCCTGGCATTTTTAAAGTTTTTGATCTCCAAATAAGACCCATTTCAAGGGTTTCTGCCTCCTGCTACCTCACTATGATACTGCCTCTAGAATTAAGAAAAATTACTGTGCCACCTGTGCTCAGTTGAGACTGGCTTGCCCATTGTTGGACAACAAAATCTGCATAGCTCACATCTGATGTGAAAATTGATATAGATGAATGTGGACTGTAATGCATATTCTCAACAGTAAACTGGGTGTCTGGATTTATTTTGAGAGTAAAAGGAACCAAAGGATTTTAAAGCACATGTCGGGAGGGTGACAAATAAAACAGATATATGATTTCTTGGGAATATTAATCTTACAATTGGATTAAGGATGAATTGAATGGAAAGATACCAATAATGTGCCAGTGTTTCATTATCAAGTTTATATATATATATATATATATATATCATCTGATGAATATTCAAAATACTCAACAGATATTAACTTATGGCAGACCTTAATCTAAAAAGGAATTAAGACAGTTTACAAAAATACATAAAAAATGATAAATTTAGGTTTTAAAAACTCTAAGAGAAAAATAGATGAAATGTAAAATGAAGTTAGGAAAGATATAATAAACTGAACAATAATGCTAATGTATAAAATCACGCTTCAGAGTTACTTATTTTTGTTAAAAGGATGCCAAAAATTCATCTGTGTATGTTTTAGCATCCTAAAGAAAGAAGAGAAGCCAATCTGTTTAAGAAATTAGAATTATAATTTTTAAAATAACACATTCTCATTTATTCAAATATTTGTTGATTGTCTGTATAAGGGGAAGCACAGTCTATGAACTACCAGCACAGTGGTGAACAAGACACCCAAAATATCTGCCTCTTAGAATTTGCATGTGAGAGACAGGTAATACACAAATATATAAGATCAGGCAGTGAAAAAATAAAGGAGGGAAATTAAGGTATGGAATCAGTTCAGTTCAGTTCAGTCGCTCAATTGTGTCCGACACCCTGCAACCCCATGAACTGAAGCACGCCAGGCCTCCCTGTCCATCACCAACTCCCAGAGTCCACCCAAACCCATGTCCATTGAGTCGGTGATGCCATGCAGCCATCTTATCCTCTGTCATCCCCTTCTCCTCCTGCCCTCAACCCCACCCAGCATCAGGGTCTTTTCAAACAAGTCAGCCCTTCACATCAGGTGGCCAAAGTATTGGAGCTTCAGCTTCAATATCAGTCCCTCCAATGAACACCCAGGACTGATCTCCTTTAGGATGGACTGGTTGGATCTCCTTGCAGTCCAAGGGACTCTCAAGAGTCTTCTCCAACACCACAGTTAAAAAGCATCAATTCTTTGGCAGTCAGTTTTCTTTATAGTCCAATTCTCATATCCATACATGACCTCTGGAAAAACCATAGCCTTAAGTAATCTCTCTGCTTTTTAATATGCTATCTAGGTTGGTCATAACTTTCCTTCTAAGGAGTAAGCATCTTTTAATTTCATGGCTGCAATCACCATCTGCAGTGATTTTGGAGACCAGAAAAATAAATTCAGCCACTGTTTCCACTGTTTTCCCATCTATTTGCCATGAAGTGATGGGACAAGATGCCATGATATTAATTTTCTGAATGTTGAGCTTTAAGCCAACTTTTTCACTCTCCTCTTTCACTTCCATCAAGAGGCTCATTAGTTCTTCACTTTCTACCATAAGGGTGGTGTCATCTGCATATCTGAGGTTATTGATATTTCTCCCGGTAATCTTGATTCCAGCTTTTGCTTCCTTCCACCTAGCATTTCTCATGATGTACTCTGCTTATAAGTTAAAGAGTGACTAAAACAGCAGGTGTAGTTATTTTAGATTAAGTAGCCAAGAAGAGCATCTTTGAGGAGGTAATATTTGAGCAGACATGACTGAAGTTGATTTCATTCTGAATTTGGCAGGAAGCCACAGAAGATTTTAAGCAAGGAATGATATGATCTAATTTATATCCTTATGAAAGGATTTCTCTAGCTTTTGCATGAAGAACAGATTGTGGGCTGACAAGAGACAAACTAGAGAGATAAGTTAGGAGGTTATTCCAACAGATAACATAATGGCCTAGATAAGAGTGACAGCAGTGAAGGGGATGAATAGTTGGATTTGGAATGTATTGTGAAAGGAGCTTGCAATATGAACCAGTGTGAAGAAAACAGCAACATCTAGGAAGACCCCTAAGTTTTTATTGATCAAATGAATGGTGAACCTATTTACTGAAAGGAAGATGGCTGGATAGAGCAGGTTTAGGAAGCAAAGATATTAATTTTGATATGCCTATCAGATATCTGGAGAAGGCAATGGTACCCCACTCCAGTACTCTTGCCTGGAAAATCCCATGGATGGAGGAGCCTGGTAGGCTGCAGTCCATGGGGTCGCTATGAGTTGGACATGACTCAGTGACTTCACTTTCACTTTTCACTTTCCTGCATCAGAGAAGGAAATGGCAACCCATTCCAGTGTTCTTGCCTGGAGAATCCCAGGGACGGGGGAGCCTGGTGGGCTGCCGTCTATGGGGTCGCACAGAGTCGGGCACGACTTAAGTGACTTAGCAGCAACAGCAGCAGATATCTAAAATGAAGATGCTTGAAAAGCACACATCTGAAGGAGTCAGGACTGAGGACACAAGTGTTATGATAGGATTTAAATTTTAATTTAAATTTTAGATAGAACTAGATAAGATTTCTAGCAAGAAGAGAATGTAAATAAAGAGGCCACACCTAAGTACTAGGTCCTATAGGCATTTCAACACTCAGAGGTTGGTGAGTTATTTTCTCTTTGCACACCATCTCCTCTAAGGTGATCAATCATTTCAACAGGATTTTGAGTGCCAAAGCCAGAAAGTCTCAGGCAAATTAGATGAGTTGGTCACCCTAAACCATCAATCCATCCATTTCACTCTTTCTTCCCTGCTCTATGCCCCAGGAAGCTGAACTCAACAGACTGCCATCAACCAAGCTCCCTTCCCTCTGTCTTTCTATGGTTCAGCAAATGGGAGGCATCAGCAGATTTGAAGCTGGGATGAAAGGCATGGATATTTATTTCTGTCCACCTCCATCTCCCTGAAAAAAAAAAAACAAATGGTGGATTTCGCTCCCATGGAGCATGCCTTTTTCAGGAACCCAAGGCCTTTTTCCAAGCTCCACTGCCATACTCTATCCCCCTGCACATCCAGGCCTGAGGGTGGTAATAGCTTCCTGCTAACTCCCAGGTGCTTCATAGTCTATACACAGCAAAGTCCTGCTGCCACTAACCAGTACTAACCTGTCTAAATAGCCCCTAAGTTAAACTCTCCCAGGTCAAATGTGATAAAGCTAACAATAGCTTGGGAAGAGCAGAAGGGCAGTGAGGTAGAAAGGAGCAAGGAAGTTCAGGAATTGGGATTTGTGAATCATCAAAGTCAGTGATACTCAGTTTGGTAATACCTTCTCCTAAGAGGGGTTTTATAAACTTGTGGGGGTGTTTTTTGCTCTCATAATAATTGTGAAGGTGCTACTGGTATTTAGTAGGCAGGAACTAGGGAGCTTGAGGTCCTCCTGTATTCTGCATGGTCCCAAATATCAGACAATTGCCTTGTGTCCTGGTAGGTTTTGAAATACCTGATTGAACATTCTTAAAAGTGTGGTGGAGGGAGGGAAGGTTTGATCTGATCTTAGACTTTATTTCAACATAACATATTTTTGCAGAGTTTTAATACATATTTTACATTTTCAATAAATGCAAACACCATGTAAATCAAAGGGAGGTTGTATGGATGTATTTGGAAATTTACAAAAGTAATTCATCATTTCAGAAAAATTATGTTATGACAGCACGGTATTTAATTCTCCATTATAACAATCACTTCAGTCGGTAATTCTACATTTACCACAAGCAGATTACTATTTATATTTTCTAGTATACTTGTGTTAGAGCAATCATATATTAAAGTACATATGTTATTTTTTCTCATATTACCACTAGGCAATTATATTGATTTTTAAATATTGTATATATTGACAGATTATAAAATCTATGAAATTTATTTCAAAATAGAAAAAAGGAGCATAACAAATTACATTGTGAAACATAAATTTTTGTTGTGAGGGAGGTAGTGGGTCTGATACAGTTAAGAATAACTGATAAACATGGACACTGAAATCAATGAGAATGATAACAGCTAACTGGTAGAAAGAGTCTGGTGCTAAACATAAGAAGGAGTGATTAGGACCATGGCTCTGAAACTTTGCTGCACCTTCAGATCACCTGGGGAGCTTCTGTGAGTCCTAATACTCAGTGCTGGCCACATCAGAATTTCTGGGTGAGACCTAAGCATCAGTATTTTTTAAAGTTCTCCAGTATGTCAAATCTGAAAATCTCTAAATTTAGAGATCAGGAGAACACTACAACAAGGAGGTTTTGAAGCAGATCTAATCTGATGGAATTTCATTTAAAGAATCAGTGGTTTTCCAGAAGTGGAGAAAGGGAAAAAATGGTTAAATTTGACAATGGGGAGCAAGAACCCCATTCTACCTCCAAGTCTAAAGAAAATAATAGTTCCCACTGGAAAGATTTTCAGGAATCTGGAACCCTCACAAGTGACAGATTTAATTATGAGGAATAACTGTAAATTAGAGGAATGCAGTAAAGGGAACAGTTAAGAATGAGGCTGGGGATAAGAGGATGTTTGCTAAATTTCAGAGGCACAGTGGAAGGACATAGAGTAGCTGAGAAAGGAGACAAATTTGAGTTATCTTAGGAGATTACAGAGAATACGCTGATAAAAAGAGTTCCAGGAATAACCTGTGAGAGACAGATGGAACACATGATGGGCTGTGTCTTGATGTCTTTAGAGGAAGATGGACAACCCTCCTGCCGGATGCTTGGTGAGCGCTCTGCCCAGGGCCTCTGGTATCCCTCCTACTACTTCCACTGTCCTACCCCAGCTTCTTCATGTTTTGCTTGTAATGATTGGAACCTGCAAGTCTCTTCAGAAGATTGCCCTTGAGCCAGTGGAGCCACCTAGAAATACCTGCAAGCTTATGTTCTTACAGAGACAGCCTTAGCCAATCCATGGCTGGTGCAGAAATATGAAGATCTCCCTCACCTCATTAGGAAAACTCTAGAGCTTAATTTATATGCCAGAGTTTTCCTGTGGGATCAAGCTGAAATGATCCTTCCTACTTTGCTCAAAATTGTCCCTTTGCTTGGCTTCTTCTCCTTTCTGGTCTTGCTTCTCCCACTTTGTCACCAGTTTCTCCTTGAAAACACCTTAGTAAATCACTTGCTCTTGAGTTCTTGTCTTAGAGTAAGCTTCTGGGAGACTTGACCCAAGGCAGCCTCCTCCTTATGGTGGATCAGTAGCAGCATGTGTTAGCAGGAGCAGGAGATGCAATGGAAGGTTCCTACGGTACCTGCTGAGGACTGAGCAAGTGGGGGACAGTTTCACTATGTGTAAGTCAAACTACTGAGATGACTAATTTTGACAGATCAGAGTAGGTTTTTCCAAATATGCTTGTAAAGAAGACAAAATTCTCAATAACATCTTCCAAGAATTCCAACACCAATTTTCAGAAGAAAAATACATTATCTATCACTCAGTATAATTGAATACTGTCATTTTTTGTGTGTGTGCATAAAAAGTCTTAATATAATTGAAGAAAACTGACATTATACAGAATTTAGTTTGACCAAAATGGAAATGATATGGATCAAGTGCAAAGAGATGTCTCTAGAAACTCCCAAATATTTGATACATATTTAAATCTTATAACTTTAAAGCTAACCTAATCATTTAGAAACAAGCAGCAATGTAGGTTGCCAAAACAACATGGCAGTATGTGTACTCAGGTTTTCTATAGTCTGGTTTCATCTTGGGATAGATTTTAGAGTATCTAAAAAACAAAATAGACCCATTTCCTTCAGGTAATCCCCCCTAAAATATTGGTTAAATAGTAAGTTCAGTTCAGTTCAGCTCAATCGCTCAATCATGTCCGATTCTTTGCAATCCCATGAATCGCAGCATGCCAGGCCTCCCTGTCTATCACCAACTCCCGGCGTTCACCCAAACTCTTGTCCATCGAGTTGGTGATGCCATCCAGCGATCTCATCCTCTGCTGTCCCCTTCTCCTCTTGCTCCCAATCCCTTCCAGCATCGGGGGTTTTTCAAACGGGTCAACTCTTCCCATGAGGTGGCCAAAGTATTGGAGTTTCAGCTTCAGCATCAGTCCTTCCAATGAACACCCAGGACTGATCTCCTTTAGGATGGACTGATTGGATCTCCTTGCAGTCCAAGGGACTCTCAAGAGTCTTCTCCAATACCACAATGATTACACATTGCTAGTAACAATGAATGCATCCACCTGACTGTGTCTTGTCCCCTCCAATATTCAATATTTCAGGGGCAGAGATCAAATGTACTTAAATCCAAGTCCCAGACCTAACACAACAGGAACAGAGATCTTCATAACCCACTGCTTCATATTAGGGAATATTGATTATACAGGCTTTTATTCCTCTCTCTAAAAGTACCCTTTAAGTTCCAAAGGGAAGGAAAAAAAAAGAAAATGTGCCCAAACAATGATTAATAAGTGGGTGAATTAGAGAGATAATGGGTACAAATGATTAACAAAACACTCTCATTTTAAGGAACATCTTGAGAAATCACATGATGGCTACAATATGGGATTTTCTATTAAATTCTTCCAAGCATAATACCAACATAATGCTTTTAATTACCAGCATGGTAATAAGAAAATGTGATTGTAACAATAAATGAAGTCATCAGATGATTTTCCTCTCTGTTTTAATGGGGAGACATTTCCAACACTCAAAGTAGCAAAACTATGTAAGTTTATAATTGTACCATATATGACTGCCAAAGCATAAGCTTTCTCAAGACCTTTATTCAAAAGACAGTTCACTGAAATGAGACCCCACCCCAAAGCAGAACAGTGAAGGGTAAACGGCTCTCTGTGGAGCTAGAGAGGAAGAATCCTTACTGCGGAGTGGGAGGCCAGATGTCCCAGTTGGACCATTTACCCAAGAAACTACACAGAGGGAAGTCCCCTGTGGAGACCCTGAGAACAATAAAGTTGCTATAGGAGAAAATCAGTATTTGACAGTCAACTGCAGAGCCACAACTGGGTGAAGGAGCAGTGATCCTCAGATGAGGAGGTCCACAAATTCACCACCACTTTCCAACAGGCAGAACGCCTCCTTCTGTACTCCTCAACACCCACCTCAACACACACACACACACACACACGCTTGGGATAAACAGGCCCAGCACATAGAATATAAAAGTGGAGGAAGAAGAGGAAACATGCTACATTCCCTTCAACTGAAAAGAATTTTTACTCTTCTTGGAAGTCAAGTGTGAGCTGAATGCTGGGATTTTGAAGAATTTTAAGAAACCATTGAAATAAATATAGCATTTGCTCCCCAAAGTAACCACAAATGATTATACCACTTGCTGTCAATTTTATATTATCTTCCTTATCCACTGGTATATGCCAGCCAGGATGTGTTATTAGTGACCATAGGGGAAAAAAATCCCCTATTTTTACACTGCTGAGTTGGGATCTTGCATTTCTGTAAGGATCTGACCTCCATCAGTAACCTGAACTTCAACAGATTGACCTGTAAACCATTAAAGAAAAAAGATGTGTAGTAGAAAAAACTATACTGATCTGGCTATCAGTGTGACTAGCTTATACCAACTGTATGATTTCAAGCAAGTTTCTCTCTTTCTTTTTGAACATCTGAGTCTTAATTTTCTGAATCTTAAAATGGGGTTCATAATACTTATCTAAAAGTAAGCACTCAAGCTCAAGAAATGTTTGTTTTCATATATGTATGACTGAGTCCCTTCACTGTTCACCGGAAACTACTACATTGTTAATCAGCTGTACCCCAATACAAAATAAAACGTTTAAAGTTTGGAGGGAAAAAGAAATGTTTGTTTTCATCTCACTCATATCCTCAACCTGCAGGTCAATTTTGAATGCTGTTTGTTTGTTTGTTTTTTCCCAAACAATGGACATGGAATTCATTAATCCCTGTGAATTTATATTTTTAAATTGAATTCTTTTCTTTTTAAACCATGCTAAAGAAGTGAACAGATCATTGCCCTCTATGATTATTTTTCTTTCATTTTGCATCTTTAAATGATACTAAACATTTAGACAGCTATGGTACTAAAAATCTAGGGTATGTGTGAATTTAGAGCCCCAATTCACCTTAGCTTGTTAAATCTGTGCCTTAATCAGCTTTTACAAAGCAGGAATACCAACATGGCTGAGTGGTATGTCTTCCCTATGTGCATATTTGTCTTCCTTCATTGTTATTTGAGTTAGTCTTTTTAATTTTAAGACAAGAATATGTTTGCATTTGGCCTAGTTCAGTTATAATAAATTCTTACTCTATCCCATGACAGTTTTTCTTAGCCCGTCATATATGTGTCCTGTATCCTGTCAAATTTGCAATTTAAATATTTGGATTTTTTGTCTTACTTTCTTATGGCTTATCTTCTTCTAGTTTTTGGTGATGATTGTACCTTGACCCTCAAGGCTCTAATTTGCATACCCCTAGTAATGGATTTATAGGACACTGCTATAATTGTCCACAACAGTGCCTAGAGTCTTTAAAATAGTTCCCTTGGCAAATCTTATCTATAAACATTTTACAAGAAGGGTAAGTCAACATGTTTAAACAGGCTTCTTCAGAAAGACCCTGAGTAAATTATGGAGTAGAATAGGAATACTGCTACCCAAAGCATTTTTCATTCCCACAAAAACTATAGAGTGGTTTCAATGTTCAGTGACTGACTTTGTTTAGGGAAGAGATATAGGAAAAGGAAACAAATTTTCAGGTAATCTTCTGGAATCTAAAGTCTTCCTCCAACTTTTATATGAACATAGACAACTCTAGACCACGTCTCTTGAAATCCCCTTTCAATATACCTTGACCTTTGGGTAAGTTTCATTAGTAAGTTACCTCTGTGCTTCAGTTTCCCCATTTGTAAAGTGAAGATAATCACAGAAATCTCCTTCCTAAGATTCTTCTGAGGATGCAATGAGATTATACACTAAAAATGCGTAAAATAACCCCAGCCCTCAGTAGGCACTCAGCAAGTGTTAGTTATAATTTTAGTCCTCTATCACCAACTCAGTAGCTTCTTCATCACCTCCATACCCTATCTAGCGGGGCAAGGAAGATAGAGTACCAAACCCAGGGAGGGAAGACCAGTCCTGTTCTTGGGTTCACTCATCTAGTTGAGCATCTCATCAATGAAAACTTCAGATCTTTTGTTCCAGTTCATATCCCTCTGTCCCCTACTACTCCATAGACTCCCCGTATATCTCCTGAACCTTACTGTAGTGAACAAGATTACAAATGAAACATGCTAGTTTTACCTTCCCATTTATTATTACTGTCACAGGGAACAAGCCACAAACTAGGAAGAATCAGAGTTAAGAGAAAGCAAGCTAAGGGTATGTAAGATTAATAGCAATTGAAAAAGCAACTTCCAATACTGGCCTTCCTCAAGTTTCCAGTATTCTCTACTCTGTGACCCTCTTTTCATAATAGCCATGGAAATATCTGAGAGATTTATCAGGAAGCCAAATAGATGCTCTGGTCATTAAAAGAGCAGCATACAATTCCCAGCTGTAACCACCATTAATTGAAAATGATTTCCCTACATCTAACCTGTTCAACGTGTCCACTGCTGTGCTCAGTTGCATCTGTTTCTTTGTGACTCCAGGAACTGTAGCCCACCAGGCTCCTCTGTCCATGGAATTGTCTAGGCAAGAATACTGCAGGAATTGCCATTTCCTACTCCAGGGGATCTTCTCAATCCAGGGATCAAATCTGTGTCTTCTGCATCTCCTGCATTGGCAGGCAGATTCTTTACCTACTGAATAACCTAGGGAGCCCCTGCTCAATAAAAATATATTTAATGACTATTAAATGCACTGAAGTGTGAAATAATAAAATACAGTAATTTGCCTTCAAGTAGCTTATTATCTGAGCTTTCCTGGTGGCTCAAATGGTAAAGAATCCACCTGCCATGCAGGAGACCTGAGTTCAACCCCTGGGTCAGAAAGATCCCCTGAAGAAGGGAATGGCAACCCACTCCAGTATTCTTGCCTGGAGAATCCCATGGATAGAGGAGTCTGGTGGGCTACAGTCCACAGGGTTGCAAAGAGTCATCCATGAGTGAGCAACAAACTTTCAGTTTCAGCTTATTATCTAATAGGGGCAATAAGCTATGTGTACAAATAGACATTATATAAGACAGAAAATATTAAGTGCTGCGGCCAGCACATAACTAAAAATCTCACAGGCAAAAACTGAAAAGTGTAGCCCATGAAATTCAATTTTTGCCTCAGAATGTCTACTGAAATAGCTACTCTGTATTCAAGTAAAATTTGACTAAGCACATGGTCTCAGCAAGGCCCTGTTCTGGTTTCCACATTAGGTTCAAAGGTCAGCAGGAACCTGTAATCTTATTGATGATGTAAGATGTGCAGACATGTGATCATATAAAAGGCTGAATGGTAAAAGGAGCATGGGAACACACAGCAGAAAGTATTTTGGGCAGGGGGTTGTGGGTGACATGGATGAAGACAACACCTCCCTAGTCCAAGGCTACTCTTGGGGCTCAAGTGGTCTCCTGCCATTGAAGCAGAGCAAGACCCTATGGTCCTTCTGCCCATGTCATCTACCTGCCTTTTGTTTGCAAAAAAACGTTTAGTTAAAGAGTAAGCTCAATCAGAGAAGTGAGAACATGCAGAAACAAAGGAAAAAGGTCAAGGGAGACCAAACAATAATAATGTACTAATTAAGCATAGGCAAGGATCTTTATTTCTAGTTCCTCCTCAGGGGCTACATAGATAATATTCTGAGCCATATCTTACGAGTTCTCTTATAGATACTGAAACTCTCACCAGGTAGAGAAGTTAACTACATGAGGACTATAGCCATGACATGAGCTGCCACAGTTCTGAGAACTGGCCTCAAAGAAATGCAAAGAAACTGACCCTGGAACTAAAGATGAACTGTACCTGAAACCACCAAGATGATGCTGGTCAGACCACTGATGACCAATTTGGAGGTGACTGTCAGAGCTGACTGTGCTTCTTCTGCATGTAGCCCCCTCTCTGTAAAAGCCCTCACCTGCTGCTTGGGGGATGGGGGGTGGAGAGAGAGTCAGCCTTTGGACAGATGTCCAGCCTACATCCCACCCAGCTGCCCACATCTGAAATAAAGCCAACTTTCCTTTCTACCAACTGGCCTGTTTATTGGCTTTTGAGCAGCAAGCAATCAGAGCCCCCACCTTTTGGTAACAGCATCACTTTGCAATTGTCTTACTTTTCCGCTTTCCCCTGACAGCCTCTCCTAACTTACATTGTGGCCAGGCTGATTTTAAAATGTAAAATCAGATCATAGTTCTTCCTTTTCTTTGGCTCTTCGAAATCCTCTCACCCCACATCACCCTAGAGTCAGACACGGTGCCAGGACCTATAGACTCCCAGGGGGTGCTAGGCCCCACCTAGCACTTCTGCAGGCTCAGTTCACACCACTTGTTGACTCCACTCAGTCTATACTGGCTCCTGGCTGGGCCTTGGCTATTTCAAGCGTGTTTTCTTCTCAGCTTAGTTTCCTAGATCCCTCTTCTCCACATTCTGATCATTGGTCATGCCCAGATTCTAGCCTCTTGAAAACTCCTCTGCCCCAACCTGGTAGTATGTTGCTGCCAGTTATTCTTCCTATACCTGAGTGATAGCTTGGAACTCCACCTGCTTTTCCGGTGCTATCAGAACTCTGATTTCCCTTTACTGTCCCTGAAATAGCTCTCAGAATAGATTTCTTAAGTCTCTTCTTGGGGGCAAAGTAGCCCCATGTACCCTTATTGAGGCCTGGATTAGATAATGTCTTGGTCAAAGTGTGGTGACAAAGTGGTGTGTGTGAAACACATGTTCCACTTCCAATGCTTTCCATCCTTACACGTGTGATTTCAATCAAGTTGCTTAACTTCTTCTGAGTCTTCATTTGGAAGGATCTCTATTGTTACTCCTAGGTTTTAACCTTCTTTATTTCCTCCATTTCTTCATCCCACATGTACTTATTGACAGCCTATTTTATGCATGGTACTGTGCTGGCCCCAAGGACTAAACTATGAATAAGACAGACATTTATGCCTTTAGGAACTAAATCTGAGCACCAGGAAATAGACATTAAGTAGTTTATCTCACATACTGATGGAATGATCTCTCTCCCAGACCCTTGATCAGAGTATGTCCCAGATAGGGAAGAAGACAAATTGGGGGGTTTTCCAAATCCTATTAGAGACCTGAGAAAAAGAACATCTTTCCCAGGAATTTTAAATGGTTCAAGGTATAGTGAATATTGTCATTTCAAAGCATCCATTGTTATTTGTTTTGCTTACTTGTTTGTTTTCCTAAAAAGTAGATGGCTTTGTAGTTTGAAAAGGCACAGTAATGGGTCCTGCTTCTTAAGTCCTCATTATGGACTAATAAGCTCTGACCACAGTCTATAAGCAGTAAAGCTCAACAAAACAAATTCCATCTGCACCAACTGTCATCTCTCATCTCCACTAAGGAGAATATAAACTGTACAGATTAAGTTAGATTTAGAAGAAGTTTTTATTACTTAATAAGGATCTAAGCTAAGTCTATGAGAATTATTGTTTTCCCTGGAGGGTATGTATGGAAAATGTGTTAGCAATTTCTACCAAGAGATTTGAGAAAGAAAGAGGAAACATACCTTCACTTCATAAGAGTGGAAAGTTTGCTAAGGTTAGCTACCTTGACATTAAAAACCCTGTCTAGGTGGTCTTACAGAATGCCTTCATTGTTTTATCTTAGAACTCAGATTTTAAGAAATATTGCATTGTGGTACATTTCAGGCCTTTGCTAAACCTTAAAAATAGAGAGGCATGAATTATAAAGCATGATCTATACTTCTGAGGAGGGAGCTGAACAAACAAATCAAAATTTACCCCAGGTAGTCTGAAGAGAAGATCTTAGTCTTTAAGATGTGAAAGAGGACATACCTGGAGACTGGAGAAGATAGTTAGAAACTAGGATTGCCTGTAAGGAGAACCTATGTGAGATTCTTTCCCTTGAACTTTTGGATCAGTGGTATTTCACATAGTTTCAAGATGTTTTTCTCCTGTACTATAATTTCCTCTGGTAATCTAACACTTCAGTCAAGTCTGCCGCACATGGAAAGCCTTTTGTTAGTTGGATTGTGGGCAACAGGTCAGTAAAGAGAATTGTGGCCTTTCTCGCATCACCTCCCGCTGAGGCTGGAAGCAAATACTGAAGAAGACAGTGGACCCAAAGTCCCACAGGGGGAGGCCAACCAAATAATATTTACAGCGTTGCTGAGAGGAGAAAGAGGAGCCCTTGATGTGGAAAAGTATATGCCAAGTGAGTGAATTCAAAATGGCCAGGAGCCAAACACTCCTTTCCCCCAAACATAGCAGAGGAAGGAGATTCTCAAAGGGATGAAAATGGCATTTAGGATACAAACAATGCAAAAATTACAACTGTGGTGGGTGTTCCCAGAGAAAGTGGCAGAGACGAAGAAAACAAAGAATGGAGAAACTTCATTCCCAAGGGTTTTGAAGACTGAGTGGGATTTATCAAGGTGAAAGGGAGCCCACCAAGTGCATCCCTGGCAAAAGCAGGCCAGTTCAGGTCAGTTCAGTTGCTCAGTCGTGTCAGATGCTTTGTGACCCCATGAATCGCAACACGCCAGGCCTCCCTGTCCATCACCAACTCCCAGAGTTCACTCAAACTCATGTCCATCAAGTCGGTGATGCCATCCAGCCATTTCATCCTCTGTCATCCCCTTCTCCTCCTGCCCCCAATCCCTCCCCAAATCAGAGTCTTTTCCAATAAGTCAACTCTTTGCATGAGGTGGCCAAAGTACTGGAGTTTCAGCTTTAGCATCAGTCCTTCCAGTGAACACCCAGGACTGATCTCCTTTAGGATGGACTGGTTGGATCTCCTTGCAGTCCAAGGGACTCTCAAGAGTCTTCTCCAACAGCACAGTTCAAAAGCATCAATTCTTCAGCGCTCAGCTTTCTTCACAGTCCAACTCTCACATCCATACATGACCACAGGAAAAACCATAGCCTTGACCAGATGGACCTTTGTTGGCAAAAGCAGAGGGGTGTCCAAAGAAATAAAGGAAGGCCAATGTGGCTGAACCACTCACCCTAAGACACGATGAGGCTGGTGAAAGACTTGAGGGCATTTTTTTTTTTATTTTGAATTTTATCCTAAAGCAAGAAGGCTGAACATTCCTCTAGGACCCTAAATCTAAGTGCCAGGACCAGAGGAAGTAATAAATTAGTACCATAACTTGCAAGAGCAGGAAAGCACAGTCCAAAAACAGTTTATTGGAGCAGGTATACTCCAAGGATGATCACGAAGGACTAATAGGACAGATCAAGAGACTGAAACAGGATTTCTAGACAAGAAGAAGAGAATATTGAAAGTCCAGAAATTGAGAATGATTCTTTATAATTACAGGAAGTAGCTAAACCTATCTGTAAGGACTAACTCAATTTTTTCTCTCCCATAGAAAAGATTATTTCCACTTGCAAAATATCTCAATTTCAATTTTTTTCTTGGCAGTAACATGTGAAATTAAATATTTTAAGACAAGATGAGCTTTAATTTTAATTGAGAACTACACTGTAAGATAATTCTTATTGTTATCATTCAACTGCTAAAACTCCTTCATGCTAAAATTTTACTAATTTACTCTAAAATAATTTTTTCAAGGAATTAGGTATTTTCCTTAACTACATCTATATCATATGTGTATATACACAACACACAAACCCTAATTCCTGATTACCTGTGTAGGTTAGTGGACAACCTGCAGTGTTTACAAGCAATTGAAGTGATATTTGTCAAGTCAAAATTCTGTTCTAGATCACTTTTATTCAGAAAAAATTATTCTCTTGGTTGGAATACTTTGAGCTGCAAATGACATAAAAAGTAATTCTAAGTCATTTAATCAATAATGGGTGTACAATTGTACACAGCAAGGCAGGTGGTTCCAGAATTGAAAGTTTATAGGTACAGTGATCCTAGTAAGGGTCTGGGTGCTCCCCATCTTTCTGCCCAACCAGTCCATCCTAAAGGAAACCAGTCCTGAGTATTCATTGGAAGGACTGATATTGAAGCTGAAACTCCAATACTTTGGCCACCTGATGCAAAGAACTGACTCATGGGAAAAGTCCCTGATTGAAGGCAGGAGGAGAAAGGGACGACAGAGAATGAGATGGTTGGAAGGCATCACCAACTCGATGGACATGAGTTTTAGTCCGGGAGTTGGTGATGGACAGGGAGGCCTGTAGTGCTGCAGTCCATCAGGTCACAAAGAGTCAGACACAACTGAGTGACTGAACTGAAGTGAACTGAAAACACAATATGTCAAAAATGTCACCCTCCTGGTTGCAAGGTGGTGATGGCAGCTCTGAGTGTCAAACACAGTCATATCAGGACCCATCCTAGGAGAGTAAGGCTTCTTTTATAGTCTCGCTTCATCAGAAAGGAAAAGTCTCCCCAGAACTCTCTGGTGGCAGTCTTCCCCTCAGGCCTCACTGGCTACATCTAGGTCACAGGTACATGAATAAAGCAATCACTAGGAAGATGAATAGAATGAAAATGGTTTGCAAGACAAATTGTGATTTATGCCGCAAGGCATTTGGAGTTGTACCTTTCCTAAGCAGAGAAGCAGGTGAATGCTAAAATAAACCTGGAGATCTCCTAGAAGGGAATAAAGAGGGGAAGGCAAGATAAGGTAAGACAAAGGGCAGAGAATGAATATTTCTGAAATCAGAGGGCCTGTTTTAAGAGAGGAAAGCACAGCCTAGGAAAACCACAGGAGGGTGCTCGAGCTTGAAGGGCAAGAGGAGAGAGTGGGTACCAAAAGCAGAAGGAAGAGGTTCTATTGATAGCCCCACACCCCCTGAAGTCTTTAAAAGCTAGCCTGAGGCAATCCCACTATTAAGGAGCCAGAAAGTCACCTTGACCTCATTCTTTTTTGAAGTTTCCCGTTGGCCAACCTTACCTGGAAGTCCGCAGGCACACAGTTCACACAGCAGTCTCCTGCGGCAGAGTGAGGGAAATGGGGCAGAGTTGGTTTGCATGTACAAATCTAGCACAGTCAATACACTCACTGATGAAAACCATTTTCACTGTCATTTCAATACAAATTAAAAAAACACACATTTTCAAGCAAAAAAAAAAAAGATTGCTACTTTTAATTCAGTAAAATAAAGAGTTGTTCTCTTTCCTTTTCTCTTCCTCTCAAAGCATTGACTGTTTCCTTCAGGTAGTAACTTTTTTTTCAGTCTGATCAGTTAGTAACATGTTAGTAACCACTGACAGTGGTTAAGCACACAGATACAGGCTAAGAAAGGGGGAAAACCCAGTACCTTCACTGTACATGTTGCATAGAAAACTTCCACGGAGATGAGTTATGGGAAATGTGTCAGGTTTCCCACAGTTTGGTGAAGGGACAGTTTGATTAAGCTATTCCAGATAATTTATATTTTGAAATGGTTTTCAAAGCCCTTTTAAAAAATTAAATAATTCTAAGCTACACAGACCAATATTCTCATTTTGCCTCCCTGGATTCTGTTCTAATTTCTTTACAAGATCCCCTAGCATTCTTTAGATTAGTTCAGATTTTTCTAGCCTCTGATTCCTGCAGCATGAGNGGTGGGGTGGGGTGGGGGGAGGAGGCAGAAATGTATGTATAAATCACAGAAAAAACAAGTAAAATTTGCTGGTATTAATCTTCAGATTTTTAGTTTCGAACCTGAAGGAAGTGAAAGTCACTCAGTCATGTCCAACTCTTTGAGACCCCCATGGACTATACAGTCCATGGAATTCTCCAGGCCAGATTACTGGAGTGGGTAGCCTTTCCCTTACTTCTCCAGGGGATCTTCCCAACCCAGGGATTGAACCCAGGTCTCCCTCATTGCAGGCAGATTCTTTACCAGCTGAGCCACGAGGGAAGCCCAGGGATAGCAGAGTGGGCAGCCTATCCCTTCTCCAGTGGATCTTCCAGTCTCAGGAACTGAACTGGGGTTTCCTGCACCGCAGGCGGATTTTTTTTTTAACCAACTGAGCTATCAGGGAAACCCCAGTTTCTAAGCCACACCCATCCAACTTTTCCTTCTGTCCTTTGCTGCTCTGATAATAGAACAACAAACCATCTGAGGTCCATTAACTATTGCACTTGGCTTTCAAGAGCCTCATTTTGTCTTGTTCCTGGCTGAACTACGAGAGCACATTCCAAATGCAGATATCAAGGTGCCTATACCACGCTTAATCAATTAACTCTCTATTTTAAAACATGATGGTTTCAAGTGAAAGATCCAGAAACTGAATAAAATAGTTATGCAGGTCCTGTTATATGGTACTAATTGATTTTTAGTACCTATTCTAAGCCAAAGAAATTTAAATGGGTTAATTTGGAAGAGCTGTTAGTAGCACTTAATCTTTTCATGCTTGAAATGCATACTTTATCTATGGCTAAAATTAAGAAATCCCTTTGAAATATTTAATATCAAGGAGAATAGAAAAGCTGGACTTTATTTTAAGTAGCTAATTCCCTAATAGTTGAGTCTTGTTGCTAATAGAAAGGCAAGATAATTAGCTCACAAATATATGATCCACAAGAAAAAATACTTTTATCTGTTCTATTCACTAATGTACTTTCAGTGCTGAAAACTGGCCCAGTGTAAGTATTCAATTAATATATGCTGAATAATGAATGACCAGCTAAAGCAACAAAGGTCCATCTAGTCAAGGCTATGGTTTTTCCAGTGGTCATGTATGGATGTGAAAGTTGGACTGTAAAGAAAGCTGAGCACAGAAGAATTGATGCTTTAGGACTGTGGTGTTGGAGAAGACTCTTAGAGTCCCTTGGACAGCAAGGAGATCCAACCAGTCCATCCTAAAGGAGATCAGTCCTGGGTGTTCATTGGAAGGACTGATGTTGAAGCTGAAACTCCAATACTTTGGCCACCTGATGCGAAGAGCTGACTTATTGGAAAAGACCCTGATGCTGGGAAAGATTGAGGGCAGAAGGAGAAGGGGACAACAGAGGATGAGATGGTTGGATGGCATCACTGATTCAACAGACATGAGTTTGGGTGAACCCCGGGAGTTGGTAATGGACAGGGAGGCCTGGCATGCTGCGGTTCATGGGGTTGCAAAGAGTTGGACACGACTGAGTGACTGAACTGAACTGAGCTAAAGTACACCAAATTAAGACTATCAAACAACTGAAGTATCAAAAAATGTAGTTAATGTATTCTAGGTATTAAATATAAAATAATATCAATAACAACATTTGTTATTACCATTTGTGAATATTCACTTTTTGCCAGCCCATGTTGAGTGTTTTATTCATAATACCTCCTTGAATGTGGCTTTCCTGGTAGCTCAGCTGGTAAAGAATCTGCCTGCAATGCCAGAGACCTGGGTTCAATCCCTGGGTTGGGAAGATCCCCTGGAGAAGGGAACAGCTACCCACTTCAGTATTCTGGCCTAGAGAATTCCATGGATTATCCATGGGGTTCCAAAGAGTCAGACATGACTGAATGAGTTTCACTTTCACTTCACTTTTCACTTTCACTTTATTGAATCCTCAAAATAGATAATGAGAATTCAATTCTTTAGATGAAAAGCTGACTCAGAGAGGCTTTTAGGGAACCTAGAATTTACATTCTGAATTGACTCTAAAGTCCAATCTCTTAAGCACAAAGCTATATATATTCAGCTTTTATCACCAAAGTGTAACACCTCAAACCTGGAAACCACGATTTGGTTCTTGAACCCAAAAACCTCTCATGACTTAGGTTCAGGCCATTCTAGATTTAAATGTCTGTGAGACCACTTTCCTCCAAATGACTGTGAACAAATTATTTAATTTCCATGGCGCTCAGTGCTTTTATCTGCAAGGTGTATTCAATTATCCTACCACACGAACACTTTATTAGAACTAGAGGGAATATTCTCCCAAAGCTTTCCTAGTGTATAATCAGTGCTTACTTTTGTGATTTTCTGACTCTAACACACAAAGCACAATGAAGTAGACGAGTTAAATTATTGTACTGTGAAACAAACGTGTAAGAAAGTAATCCAAGTAATTTCAACACTATAAACACTTGGCACATCTGTTTTGTTCCTTTTTTGGGGTGGTGATGGAAAAGATATTTCACTTCCAGGATCCTAGGACGGACCCTCCATTTCTATTAAATCTTCAGGCCCACTGTCAGGGAATACTAGCTACTGTTGATGACTAATCAAGGAAACACAAGAGGTCAGACTGACATTAAAATAAAATCATTCTTGTTTCATGTGCTTATGGCTTTATTTTCAGCGCCCAAGGAGAACACAGAAAAGTAGAGAACATTGCCTATAATTACTTTTTACTAACTCCTAATTACTAGCTGTTTTTGTTTATTAAACTTTGTGTTTCCTTCATTAGATCAGACAAGTATTGCTTAATATTTCAAAATTAAAGGTGAGCACAAGGCATCTTCTGGGACCCATCCTCCCTGCTCTATTTTACTGAAGGGTATTTTTAATTACTTAAGCCTTACATTTTTTTTTTTTCTGAGAATTATTACATACCAGAGTAGATCTTAAAATGAATATAATATCTAAGCAAATGTTTGCCTGAGTTCCTCATTTCCTTGAGGGCTTTCACCTTGGGAGGGCAAACCATAATAAGAATATATATTTTAAAAAAGGAAGATCAAAAGGAAGGGGAAATAAAATTAGCATTTATTTTGTAGATTTTAGGAATTATTAGCTTCTTACAGATATCTGATAGAGAGTAGACAAAAAAAAAAAAAAAAAGAGTGAGGTCNAAAAAAAAAAAAAAAAAGAAGTGAGGTCTTAATAGGATGGTTAAAAAATGAAGTACTAATGGGGGGAGGAGAAGGTATCAGGTGCTAAGAATTGTCAGGTGACAATTTATGTGTTTGCATATGAACCAAACTGGTGTAAAGCTGGATTTCAGTAAGACAAAGGAGGACGTTCTGGATTTAACTAAGAAAACAGTGTAGTTCTGAGAACAATTTCAAAGAAGTTGGACTAACACAGTGTTTCCCAGCTGAGGCTGCCTCTCCAGTCATGCAAACCAGAATCTATGAGAGTGGGCTCTAGGCATCCGTACTGTTTTAAGTTCTTGATGATTCCCACAACTAGCCAAGTCTGAGAGCCCCTGGGCTAAGCAGGGAGACTGAGCATGTGATTCCTCCCATCACTTTGAATTACTCAAAACTTTTAGTAGGCAACGTCATTCTTTTCCAAAGAGAAGCAATAGGCGCAGCACGTGTTCCTGTATGAATTCACTGCCTGAGCTTTCTGACAGCTGGTGACAGTGCCATGTGCTGTCAATGAACTGCAGCTCAAGCCTGAGTGACAGACTTAAGCAAGAGCCTGTTGCATCTCTACACTCCCCTATAGCTAGTGAACATCTAGATCTCTGCAGCAGCTGTAGGTAGAGCCTGTCCTCTTTCCAGCCGCCCAAGGAAACACTTGCCACCCCAAGCAGCTGTCCCAAGACATGAATTAATTAACCTCTGCCAAAATCGTAACAGCTGCTGATATCAGCTGCCACCAATGTCCAGGGAAGGGAGGAGCAGGGAAGTGCATCTATAGCAGGGCACTGGAGAGGCCCCAAGATCACTCCCAGAATTAACACTGGTGGATGGAACACAAAAGGGTTCATGTTTGTGAAACAACTGCAAATACGTATCTGCACATGAAGTCACTAATTAAGGAGGATACACTTTGACAAGAAGTTATTCACAATGTTCCATTTACTTGGAAACAAATATCCAGCAGTTTTTTAAATTGTATTGAAATACTATATTTCAATCTATAGGCCTAGCTTATTATTTTCCTAACCACTGTTCCTTCTTTAAAAAATACAATGTAGGCATTAATGAATTTTCTTCTCTGTACTTGTCAGGTTTTATAAATACCTAAGGGCTTTTTTTAAGCTACTTTACATGAATGAATTTTTCTTCATTTCAAACAGTAGCAGTTTACATATTTTTAAAATGCTTTTTTAGTGAATTGAAGTACATTTAAAGGTGTTGACAAATTCTGGGGTTTCAACACATATTCCAATTTCTCTGGCACCTGGAGGAGAATGTTGCTAAGCTGTGGGAGGGAGTAAGCTTCACAATCCAAAAGGCACCATGTCCTATGCTTATTTTAGCACTTAGCTTTTATCTTTTGCCCTCATGATCACATCCTTACATTCTTACTCTTAGGTTTTAATATTTTTAATGTCTTATCACCTGAGTTTATCACATTTTTACCTTAATATCTTTTTAGTTCAAGGCATGGTAGGTTAACCAAAGACCTGTAGTAAAAAGCATAAAAAATGGATAGTTTCAAAGTAATCCCACAATAATTTCATGTACTTTATGGTTCAAGGTCTATAGATTTAAAATGACACTGATTGAATCTTTTCTATCCTAAAGCCTTATTTGCAAATATAGTATTTTAATTCTACCAATAATGTCTTTTTGAGATCATTTCCCCCCCCTCAGGGTAAAACATTTTTGATACACTTTTTATGAGATTGTCCAGGAGAGAACACATACATACAAATATACCTTTGGAGAAGAGAAAGATTTAGGAGGAAACTAGAGAATTGATGCTTTTGAACTGTGGTGTTGGAGAAGACTCTTGAAAGTCTCTTGGACTGCAAGGAGATCCAACTAGTTCATCCTAAAGGAGATCAGCCCTGGGATTTCTTTGGAAGGAATGATGCCGAAGCTGAAACTCCCATACTTTGGCCACCTCATGCGAAGAGTTGACTCACTGGAAAAGACCCTGATGCTGGGAGGGATTGGGGGCAGGAGAAGGGTATGACAGAGGATGAGATGGTTGGATGGCATCACCGACACAATGAATATGGGTTTGGGTGGACTCCAGGAGTTGGTGATGGACAAGGAGGCCTGGTGTGCTACTGCTCGTGGGGTCGCAAAAAGTCGGACATGACTGAGCGACTGAACTGAACTGAGAGAATTAGAGAAAGTTCAAAGAAACATTATGTAGGTAGATAAAAGGTAGAAATTGGAACTCACATGGAACAAGGGAGGAGTAAGGAATATATCAGTCAGAACAATGTCAGAACAAATCGCGGAACTCAACTCAAAATGGTATAAGCAAAATAAATATCAATACCTGTTAAGTAGCCACTTCTAGTTGAATCCATGTTTTTGAAAAATGTCATTAGGAATCTGTTTCTCTTTCTTTTTCATCTCCATTTTCCTTTGTAGACCTGCATTCCTGGTCAAGACTGCTTAAGCGTTGATAGAGCACAAGAAAATCCATGCTTTCATAGTACCAGCTTAGATATCACAGAAGAAAGAGAGCACCTCTTTCAAATGTATCCAGTGTAGAAGATGTATTTCACTGAATCAAATAAGTTCAAATGTTCTCCTCTGAGCTGAAACATGGCCAGGGAATACACCAACACACCCAGGTGATTGATGACTACCGGATCTGAGAAGAGTACACTTTTTCCTATCTGAATCCAAAGGACTGAAAGTAGAAAGTCTGAAAGAAAGAAGTCTTTCTATTGAAATTAGAAAGTAGAAAGTCTCAAACACACATACATGAAAATATGCTCACTAGGGTGCATACAGGAACACACACACATATTCCTATATCATTCAGAAGCTCAGATGGTATGTTCAAAATAACTCAAGGAAGGTTTGACAAAGAAGATTAACTAAATAAAGATATCGGCACGGTATAGAAAAGAAAAAGAAAACAACACAGGAAGTAGGAACAAAGGGAGACAACAGTAACAGGATCTTGGAGAGGAGAAGCTTTCAGAGAAGACTTCTTTGAGAGAAGCAGGGGCCTTTCATCAAGAACGAGCCAGCAGGAGACAACTTGTCAGGGAAGAAGTTGGGGTAACATGTACCCCAGCTCTAGTCTCCTCTCTCTCTCTCTCTGATCTCTGCCAGAGATCCCTACTGGCCAAAGTGAGCAGGAAGCCAGATGGTGCCCAAGGAGCTCCTAGGGCATTGTAAAAGATACTATTCTGGAAGATCGAGATGATATCCAGCATATACAACCCCTACAGAAAGATAGATCATGATAGTTTTCAGTTGTAAATATGACAGAATAAATCCCATTACAGTAAATGGCATGGAAATAAAGGTATCTGTATAACTTAAGGAAAATCTCCTCAAATCCATATTACCTCTAGTCCCAACATTTATCTTTTCTTCATAACTAAGTTTCTTAAAGGAATAGTAAACATAGCCTGCTTCTACTCCCTCATAATCCATTCACCACATGCTTGCAATTTGGCTTTCATCCCCAACACTCTGCAACAGTCATTTTCCAGAGATAGTCCCCAGACCAGCAGCATCAGTAACACCTGGGAACTGGTTGGAGATACAGATTCAACTGGCCTTACTCAAGACCTGCTGAATCAAAAACTAAGAAATTAGGGCTTAGCAATCTGTGTTTTAGCAAGTCTTCTAGGTAATTCTGAACCATAGTAGAGTTTGAAAATCACTGCACTACAGAAATAGAAAGATCTAAGGTTACCAGTTAAAAGATGCTTACTCCTTTGAAGAAAAGTTATGACCAACCTAGATAGCATGTTGAAAAGCAGAGACATTACTTTGCCAACAAAGGCCCGTCTAGTCAAGGTTATGGTTTTTCAAGTGGTCATATATGGATGTGAGAGTTGGACTGTGAAGAAAGCTGAGCACTGAAGAATTGATGCTTTTGAACTGTGGTGTTGGAGAAGACTTCTTGAGAGTCCCTTGGACTGCAAAGAGATCCAACCAGTTCATTCTGAAGGAGATCAACCCTGGGATTTCTTTGGAGGGAATGATGCTGAAGCTGAAACTCCAGTACTTTGGCCACCTCCTGCGAAGAGTTGACTCATTGGAAAAGAGTCTGATGCTGGGAGGGATTGGGGGCAGGAGGAGAAGGGGACAACAGAGGATGAGATGGCTGGATGGCATCACTGACTCGATGGACATGAGTCTGAATGAACTCCAGGAGTTGGTGATGGACAGGGAGACCTGGCGTGCTGCAATTCATAGGGTCACAAAGAATCGGACACGACTGAGCGACTGAACTGAACTGAAGGTTACCAGTGAAACTCACCATTCTAGATTCTGTGAACACTCTTCTGTCCTCATCTTTCTTGACCTTGACATTTTTGTATTCCATTCGACATTTGTGATATTTTCTGCAAAGGGAATCAGCTTCTCTGTCCTCCCATACTCCTGTCTCAGGTCATAAAGCAAGAATAATCAATCCTTTTGAAAATATTAGGAAGGAAGCTGCAGCCTGTGTCTCTACTCACCATATCCCAAATCTCCCCAATACTGGTGGGCACCTGACTGATAACAAGCAAAATTAGTGAAGTAAAAAAAAAAAAAAAAAAAAAAAAAACTGTTCTCTTGTTCTATACTTTATTTATCTTCAAGTTGGCTGTTTATAAGTTTTACCGTATGTCCCTCCTTTTTCCTGCTTCTTCTATGCACAAAATTGAGTAGGGCAGTGTGGGGAGTTGAAAGCCTACAGTCTTCTAACTATTTTGCCTGCTACTGGGAAGAATAGACTCATTCAAGTAGGAAATAAGAAGGGGTCCATCTTGGCTTCAAATCTAAGCCATATTTTCTAAGCTAGTTTCATCAACAAATAATGCAAATGTCTTTATCTGGCTCTTACATATATTTTTCAATTCTGAATCCATAAAACCAGGTGAGAAGTTTGGCTAATTATCATCCTAAATCCCCAACACAAGATGTATTGGGTGAAAAAGAGAATTGATATAGGACCAACAATTTTGGATCAAAATATGACATGGACAGATTGAACACTCTCATGTGGCCAAAATGAACATCTTTAACAAACAGTGGCTTCTCAGTTCTTTGAAGTCAGCAGAAGCCATATGTGGCTGGAGTCTCCTTGAGTGTGGCTAGTGTTAACAGGCTTCGGCTATGTGGCTAGACTTTAGTATAAGTGAGCAAGCAACCAATTTGAGGTTCAAACAACACTTTAACTGTTGGGCTTGAGCTGAGAACCACACTTAGGCTTAAGCAGAAGATTCATCTTAGCAGTTATGATGGCATTTCAGAGACTTCAAACAGAACAAGCAGAATCCTGGTTATGAGTGCAAATATAGTGTTCTTTCCTGAGATCAGGAGATACTCTTTGGAATTTAAACTGGAGATGCACCATTGCTTCTCCTGGGACTGTGTCTCACACAGAGTGAGTAAGAACCAGAAGAGCCTCTTATGAAATGGGTAGACTTTCATGCACGTACTCAGCCTGGAATATGAAGTACAGGGGTGGAGTAAATTTCTCAATCTGTGGGAGTTGAGATTTTTAGAGTCTTTAACATTGGTAGTAGAAACCTAAATCTGTTTTCTCCCACCTCTATCTTGCTTCTTAGCTCTGCTAAATGAACCATCAGTTCAGTTCAGTTCAGTCACTCAGTCGTGTCTGACTCTTTGTGACCCCATGAATCGCAGCACGCCAGGTCTCCCTGTCCATCACCAACTCCCGGAGTTTACCCAAACTCATATACATCGAGTCAGTGATGCCATCAAGCCATCTCATCCGCTGTCATCCCCTTCTCCTCCTGCCCCCAATCCCTCCCAGCATCAAAGTCTTTTCCAATAAGTCAAGTCTTCCCATGAGGTAGCCAAAATACTGGAGCTTCAGTTTTAGCATCATTCCTTCCAAAGAAATTCCAGGGCTGATCTCCTTCAGAATGGACAGGTTGGATCTCCTTGCAGTCCAAGGGACTATGGGGGTAAAAACTCTAGTCCTGATAAAGATGAATTTAAGTAGTGGAGATGGGGCCACTGGAATCGTAAACATTGTTTCAAAACAAGGGAATTAAAACTGAACAACAGAAAAGTATTTGGGGCTTCCCAGGTGGCGCTAGTGGTAAAGAACCTGCCTCCCAATGAGAAGTAGGTTGGATCCCTGGGCTGGGAAGATCCCATGGAGGTGGAAATGGCAACCCACACTGTATCTTTGCCTGGAAAATCCCACAGACAGAGGAGCTTGGCAGACTATAGTCCATGGGGTCGCAAAGAGTCAGACACAACTAAAGTGACTTAGCACTAGCAGTAGAAAAGTTTATTTTCAAGAAGCATGTAGCATCTGTTATAGGTTTTCATTGGACTTTTTTCTTAAAACAATGAAAGCTTTGGACTTGCAGAAGTAGAAACTATTGATAACCAATTGACTGACCATGGAAAAGTTTAACCAAAAATATTTATACCATTTGCACCACTTTTTCCTTCTTCTCCAGATACCACTAAATGTATGATTCTTGGCTGACTTCTGCAGTGAGAGTCTGGACGGTATTTTATTCTAAACTCTGGTGGTATTATTTTGCTAGATTGCTGCCATGGGCCTGCAAATTTATTCTTTCTCAATCATAGGAGTAAGGAAGTAGTATTACAATGACCCAGTGTGTCCTACTGGTTCTCAGGTTGCTTTAAAGGAAGCAGTGAAAACCACCACAGGTTACAGCTGAAAGAACCCTCACTGACTTAAAACTCCATCTCAGATGAAAAAAATCAGCAAAATAAAACATGAGGAGTATAGTGAAAGTGAAAGCCGCTCAGTCATGTCCAACTCTCTGCAACCCCATGGACTATACAGTCCACGGAATTGTCCAGGCCAGAATACTGGAGTGGGGAGCTGTTCCCTTCTCCAGGGGATCTTCCCAACCCAGGGAGTGAACCCAGGTCTCCTGCATTGCAGGCGGATTCTTTACCAGCTGAGCCAAATAAAACATAATGGAGAGTTAAATTTTGGATTTTAATTCTTTGGGAATTTAATTTAGAAGCAAATTTATTCTGGGCTTTAATTTTTCCTCAGCAATTTAATAATTAGAGGGTGTTCTGATTGTGTAAACTTGGGCCATGTTTCCACTGCTGGCTTGTGTTATCTGAAACATTGTTATATTGTAATTTGGCTGAATATGTAACTCCTGGTGAATATATAAATGAATACAATTTGAGATGGAGAAGAGAATAGGGAATATACTTATAATTCAGCATAGTAGATAGACTATTGAATGTAATCTTTACCCACTTCAGATCATTCTGGGGCAAAATCTGAATTGCCCACCATGGTTCAAAGAGGACAGCAAGGAATGGTGAATGGTGACAGGAGCAACTTCACAAACATGGGCGCAAGACTGACCTTAAACACTGCTATTCTCTCCTGCATCCTAAATTTCTTAAAGCTTTGATTGTCAAGCTAAAGTATCAAGAGATGGAAAGCTGTGGAATGTGAGAAAATCATTCTCTGATACTGATTATATTCCAGTTTTAACCCCTAACACGGGAACTCACACACTCTCCAATCTCTTCATTCACTCAGTTCAGTTCAGTCGCTCAGTTGTATCCAACTCTTTGTGACCCCATGAATCACAGCACTCCAGGCCTCCCTGTCCATCACGAACTCCTGGAGTTTACCCAAACTCATGTCCATTGAGTCGGTGATGCCATCAAGCCATCTCATCCGCTGTCATCCCCTTCTCCTCCTGCCCCCAATCCCTCCCAGCATCAGAGTCTTTTCCAATGAGTCAACTCTTCTCATGAGGTGGCCAAAGTACTGGAGTTTCAGCTTCACCATCAGTCCATCCAATGAACACCCAGGACTGATCTCCTTTAGAATAGACTGGTTGGATCTCCTTGCAGTCCAAGGGACTCTCAAGAGTCTTCTCCAACAACACAGTTCAAAAGCATCAATTCTTCAGTGCTCAGCTTTCTTCAAAGTCCAACTCTCACATCCATACATGACCACAGGAAAAACCATAGCTTTGATTAGACGGACCTTTGTTGGCAAAGTAATGTCTCTGCTTTTCAATATGCTATCTAGGTTGGTCATAACTTTCCTTCCAAGGAGTAAGTGTCTTTTAACTTCATGGCTGCAATCGCCATCTGCAGTGATTTTGGAGCCCAGAAAAATAAAGTCTGACACTGTTTCCACCATTTCCCCATCTATTTCCCATGAAGTGATGGGACCAGATGCCATGATCTTCGTTTTCTGAATGTTGAGCTTTAAGCCAACTTTTTCACTCTCCTCTTTCACTTTCATCAAAAGGCTTTTTAGTTCCTCTTCACTTTCTGCCATAAGGGTGGTGTCATCTGCATATCTGAGGTTATTGATATTTCTCCCGGCAATCTTGACTCCAGCTTGTGCTTCTTCCAGCCCAGCATTTCTCATGACGTACTCTGCATATAAATTAAATAAGCAGGGTGACAATGTACAGCCTTGACGTACTCCTTTTCCTATTTGGAACCAGTCTGTTGTTCCATGTCCAGTTCTAACTGTTGCTCCCTGATCTGCATACAGGTTTGTTCAAGAGGCAGGTCAGGTGGTCTGGTATTCCCATCTCTTTCAGAATTTTCCACAGTTTATTGTGGTCCACACAGTCAAAGGTTTTGGCATAGTCAATAAAGCAGAAATAGATGTTTTTCTGGAACCCTCTTGCTTTTTCGATGATCCAGCGGATGTTGGCAATTTGATCTCTGGTTCCTCTGCCTTTTCTAAAACCAGCTTGAACTTCTGGAAGTTCATGGTTCACGTGTTGCTAAGCCTGGCTTGGATAATTTTGAGCACTGCTCCCAACTAAAAGAGTGACAAATGTGGTGAGAGTCTACCTTCTATTGGGGAGAGTTAACATAAAAGTCTTTTTGTAAATTCTCTTTTTTATAAAATACCATCTTCCCTTAGCTATTGTAATGCCATTCTCTTCAAATATTTCTCCCATCTCTCTGTCTCCTCCTTCTAATTGTCTTTCACCAGCTCCCTCCTTCCACACATCCCTTCAGTGTGTTCTCCAGTGCATCATGTTTGGTGTTTTCAGAGTGATCTTTCTAAATGGCAAGTAGAGACATGTCACTCTGGCACTTAAAATTTTTCAATGAATTCCTTTAACTTTCAGAGTTAAAAAAACTGCTTAGTTTGGTCTGTGAAACTCTTCATAATCTAGTTCCTGGTCAGTTCAGTTCAGTTACTAAGTCATGTCCAACTCTTTGCAACCCATGGACTGCAGCCCACCAGGCTTTCCTGTCCATCACCAACTCCATAAATAAATGAGTGGAGACATGATCAAATTTACAGATTTGAAATAACACTTTGATAGCAATGTAGATGAATTATAATGGGCACCCCGTAAATATTGGTGACTGAAAGAGTGAAGGTGTGAGAATATGAACCCTGACTGAAGGATGTGTTGAGGAAAGTGAAGAAGGAAGACACACTCAGAGATAATAAGTTGGCCAATCAGCAGGAAGGGTGAGTAATTAAACTGAGGTGGGAGGTTGGAGGGGAGATGATAGGAAGATTTTTTTTCTTTAGTTGGTAGTATTATTTTTCAAGAGGATCACAAGGAAGAACAATTTTAAGAGTTCACACTTCAATTTTAGTAATATTGGTTGCACATTTCCAATACAGCCCAATATGAATTCTTTGTTCAATCCTTTTGAAATAGCTTACTTGAATGTGAGGGGACACTAGTGGTAAAGAACCCACATGTCGGTGCAGGAGACTAAGAGACAGGGGTTGGATCCCTGGGCCAGGAAGATGCCCTGACATGACATGAGGAGGCCATGACAACCCACTCCAGTATTCTTGCCAGAAGAATCCCATGGACAGAGGAGCCTGGCGGGCTATGGTCCATGGCGGGGAGGGGTGGGTTGCAAAGAGTCGGACATAACTGAAGCGCTTTAGCATGCACACATGTAACTTTTATACTTTCTGTGTATTTCACACCTGTTCTGCCTTCAGTGTACTGTGCCTCTTTTGTTCCTGACACTTTCATTCTTTGAAAATCATTTTAAGCCTCCTCTATTGTAGGACACATGCCATGAGTCCTCTTTCAATTCATAGTCGAATTATAACCATGATTTTGTGGACCCATCCATCCATTAATCTATTCAATATAAGTATCTATTTAACAATTATTAATAATTTGTTAAATAATAAAGCGTATTAAATACTTATGTGCCATGTGCTGTCTCTGCTCTGTGTCGCTACTTCTAACATTTAACACATTGCACTCTAGCACTTGATTTATAATATATCCACTCTATTCATTTTTAACACTTTGAATGTAAGCACACTGCTTTAGTTGGTTTAATCTTCCAAGAACCTAGCCAATTATTAAGCACAGAAGTTGCTGAGAAAATGAATGTGAAGGGATAACTGTAAGAAACTGATTGGTAGGTATGGGTGTTAAGTTCTAGGCAATGGTCCCTTTGAAAATCTGATCACTGTAAATTCTACTCTGAGAAAAACATCACATAATGCCATATGTCCAAAATCAAATTTTGCATCAAGCTGAATGAAGTAGGCATTAATGGGACAGAAAAGCTAACCAGGATTGAAAGAGAGAGGAGAAGCCGTTGCAACAGAGCATCTCTCAAGTCAAATTTGCAAGTGCTGACAAGTAACTGGAGTCCTTTTATGTATCGTTAAGAGTGGGTTTCTCTGAGCCAGAGCTGGATTCACAAAGGAGTAAAACTCAGCGAAATACTGCTAGTATTATTATTCATAGGCCTTATGGAATTGTAAATGCATCTTCCATTATCTCAAAATATATCACAACCTTATAACCGTGATTCTATAACTTCCTGCATTAAATATTACTATGTCTTAAAAATTCTTACAGGAGTACAGTTTTGAAATCAAGCTATAATCCTCTCCCTGATTTTCCAGATATAAACAAACGGATTACACAATTACCATTCAATTTTATTGCTACACTTAATAAGTTGCCCAAGTTTGTTCAATAAAGATAAAAATCTGTTTATTAATGGCTGNGCTGATAAATTTGTTTGCACTTTAAATTTTCTCTTTTAATAGATATATACTCAACTGTCAGCATTCATTCATAAAAATATTCTAAATCTGTCCTGTTTGTTCTTATATATAGCTATTAAAGAAAAGATTAAGCACGCTGTGTTTGAGGGCAGAATGGCAAACATATACAGTATTACAATACAGAAGTAGTAATGTTTCACTTTAATTATGTTTCAATTAGATGTGTAAGTCAATAAAAATGCCCAAATGTGTTAAAAGGCCATAGCATTCTCACTGGCCTACCTCTTGTTCAGAGAGATTTAAAGAATTAAAGATAATGACAGAAACTATGTAGAATATGCTTAGTTGATTATGAGATGTCAAAAAAAGGCTTCAGGGTGGGGGAAGAATGGACTGGGAGTTTGGATTAGCAGATGCAAACTATTGTACATAGAATGGATAAACAGCAAGGTAGCTTGTATGGCAAGGAAACTGTAATCAATATCCTGTAATAAGCCATAATGGAAAAGATTACAAAAAACAATATATATGCCTAACTGAACCACACTGCTGTACAGCAGAAATAAACACACCACCATAAATCAACTATAATAAATTATTTTAAAAGAAGGACTTCTAGCCTGATTGACTAGCCACATAGAGTAACTATAGATAAACAGGAAAATCAAAATGAGGAAGAAGAAAATTTATTAGAAATTAATGAGCTTGGCTTAAAGGTCCTGAATCAAATGTTTCAGTAGGATATCAAAATGACACTAAACATTTATATACCACTTTTCTTCCTGGAGTCACATACACAAAAAAGAGGTGACCCCTTTTACTTAATGGTAAAAGGGATGCCAAGATGTTGCTCCTTTCCCAAAACACTGCACCCTAAATAAGCACACTGGCCACAGGGAGAGGTTTTCTTCCATTGAGGCCTCCTAATGACTGTTCGCTTCAAAAAGCAAGAGTTCTTTTCATTGCCAAAATGCACCCTCTATCAACCTCCAGACAAGAACCATCTTGCTTTAAGGAAGAAGTGTATTACTCAGCATAGGCTAGGCTAGCAACTCCCAAATCTACATGAATGAATTAAAGTTTATCTTTCCCTCACAGTCTTTTGTCATTTGTGTGACTCCTTAGGGCAAGTATCCACTCTACTGTCAATCAGAAATCCAAGCAGCTTTGATCTTATGATACCACCGTTTCAATATGCAGTCTGTATGCTCACCACTGGGGAAAGGAAAAGAAGCTGACAGGTTGTACAATGGTATGGTGCTTTACCGTATGAATCTGGACAACCTGAAAATAGTTTTCCCAAAAGTGCCTTCCCCTTTAAGTTTCCCAATTAGAAGTGGCCAACATTAACAACAGTCCAAAATTTGGAAGACAGAAGTGAAAAAGTAGTGGTTATACACTGAAAGGCATCATGGGCCAGAGACAGTGAGAGACAGACGTAGAACTATCAGCAGAGTCCACCTTGTCTTTGCTCTTTCCACAATGACAAACGCAGTGGTGCAGAAGATTTCAGCTTCTTCTGACTATCTCCAGCCTCTCCCATCAACAGTAATTTCCATCTCCCCACCAGCCACAGAGGCAATAGCCCTCTGGAGATTTCCTTAGCTGTTTTTCTTCCCAGTCCCACACTGGCAGGTAGACACATCTGATTCACAAATTCCCTGACAAGCACCGATTTATCCACCCGTGTCAGGGCTTCAGCAGTCCTACTTTATGGTTTTACAATGATCTGCAAATTGCCGCTTTACACTCTTATTTTTCCTTCTCCTACAGTTTTGTAAATTCTTGTCTAACAATAAAACCCTTGATCCACAGTACTCATAGTGGTTCTACTCTCCTGACTTATTTACTGCTGCACTGACCTGCTACAATGATTGGTACCAAGGCAGTTCCAGGGGAATAGAAATTTAAGGATGAAAAAAAATAGTTCACTGACTAACGAGTAATACGGGCATTAATGATCCTGTTGCCAGCAGTAAAGGGAAGTCTGATGTTGTGCAACATACAGGGGCAAAAATGTCACTTAAATTGTTTCCTGTACCCAGATAGAAGGCAGGGCTTTAGGTGATCATGTGTTAGCTCTTATAAGAAATTTTAATATAAATGAAAGTATAACAGATTGGCTGTTTGTACTAGGTACACTAGAAAACATGAATTTGATGGACTCAGGATGTTAAATTCCCACCTCAATGATGGCTAAAGAAACAAAGTTTCTCTGCCTGCTCCAAAAAGTTACCCATATTTCTTTAGTTGTACATCAAGATTTCTGAGAACAAAGCTTGAAGTCCAGTGCCCTGCTGGCTGAATAACAACCCCAATTCCCAACCTCATAGTAAAAGGTACTGAGAAAGAACAGGGCCCTAAAACATATTTTGGGCAGATTCCAGTAAAGTATAGAACCCTGACTCCCTAGAGCAGCCTTGTCCAAGTATGGAGATGGCCTCCTCTGAAGTAGTAATCTTGAAGGGATCTATCTGATCAATACCAGCTCCACTAACTCGCCTTTCTTCTAGACTTACAGCCAGACTTAAATCCTGGCAAGTCCCAAGTGGTCAGGTTCAAAATAAATACCAAACTTCCAAAATATTTGCAAGGCTTTTTCACTTGTACGACAATGGCTTGAAAGAGTATTGAACCGTGGTGGACGGAACATTACGTTGATTGTGCTGAATTTGTTGATATGATAAGTGTCAACTGGGACTCATAGCTGCTATTGTAATAGGCAGCAGAGCCAAAGTAGTAGTTAAAATGATTTGATCAACAGTGATCCTTAGCATTTGACAATTTATCACAGTGTACCTAGGAGGGAGAACTAAACTCTTATTTAATCTGTGGAAGCAGAAATTTCCTTGAAACAGAAGAAATGTCTAACTGGAATCATTAAAATAGTCAAAATTCCTTAACCAATTTCAAGACTTGAACCAGGTCAAGCCAATACTCAGAGCTGTGTGGATGAAAGGAAGGCTGAGTCCCTGGAGGAAGGGTCATAATACATTACTAAATAATATATTATAAATATTTTTCTTATCATTTCCTGAGGGACATGTGGCATTTTACCAGGGTGACCATGCATTGGAGAGGAAAACATTACCCAACTTTAAGGGAATTATTGGACACTGGCTCTGGATTGAGATAATTTTTGAAAAACAAAACACCACTGTGGACCACTAGCTAGTCCAGGCTTTTAGAAGTTAGGTAATTAATGAAGTGTTGACATGGTCTATCTCATAAAATTCCAGTGTGTCCCCAAAATCAACTCATGGTTCTTTCCCCACTTTTAGAGAGCATTATTGGAAGAGACAAGATAAGCAGCCTGTAGACACTCCACATCAGTTTCTTGACTAATGGAGTAAAGGCTAGTAGAGTATAGTAAGAGCAACTAGAAACCTCCAGAACCACTTGTACACACCAAAATAATATAGTAAAGTCAGTGCTTCATTCCTGGAGATCTTATAGTTCTAAGTATCAATATTAATTACTTGAAAGATACAGATGTGGTGATTTCTACCACATTTCTATTCAACTTGCCTATTTTTCCTGTGCAAAGGACAGATGGATCTTAAGATATTGACAGTGGATTACTGTAAACTTAAGCAGGTGGCAACTCCTATTACAGCTGCAGTTCCAGATGTGATTTCTTTACTAAAGTAAATTAACATGTTTCCTGGTATATTACTACTAAGTATATGGATACCTTGATTTTTAGTCAAGGGCTGATAATTTGTTTGCTGGATGGTCAGGGACTTGGGAAGGAACATGACTGGATCTGCTGAAGAGGAGTTCTAGGGAAGTGTATGAGTGGATCTCTGAAAATAAGAACAGAATATGAAGATGTTTGCATCCTATATCAATGCCCACCAAATAGTAACACCAGCAGAAGAGGTTTCAATAATCAGGTGGAAAAGATTACTCACTCTATAGATGCCAGTCAGCCTCTCTTGACTTTGCTCCAACAGCTGAAATATCAAGTGGCTATAGTAGTAAGGGGAAAGTTACTTATGATGTGAGCAACATGCACTTCCATTCTATCAACTGCTGAGTACTCAACCTGAGAACAACAGATTAACACTGAGTTCCAACATTGTACAAGATTTCCCAGGGAAACCAGATATCTTAAGGCAGGTTGATTACTTTTTGAGTCATTTCCTTCATGAAAGGGACATCAAATTTTTCTCACTTGAGAAGACACTTATTTTGGATACAGATTTGCAATCCTAGCCCACAAGTCTTTAACCAAAACTACCAACGGTAAACTTATAAAATCCCTTACCTACCAGCATTGTGTTCCATACTGCATTGCCTCTGTTCCAGGAACTTATTTTACAGTAAGAGCAGCAATGGGCTTTTGCTCAGTGAATTCACCGATCTCACCATATTTCCCAGACGCAATGAAATGGTCTTTCAAAGACTCTGATACGGTGACAACCAGATGATCACTTTGGGGAGTTGCGGGAATGTCCCTAAGCATTTAGTACATGCTCTGAATCAATGCCCAATATATGATTTTGGGTTTTCTTCTCCACAGCCAAGCTTCACTGGTTGGAGAAACAAGGAATAGAATATGGAATAGCTCTTGCCCCTGTTACTCCTAATGATGTTAGCAAATTTTGGCTTCCTGTCTCTACTAATTTAGGATCTACTATTATAGAGATCTTTGATCCAGAGGAAGGGATGCTTCTAATGGGAGAACACAACCATAGTTCCCAAAAACTGAAGCTGAAATTGCCACCTGGTCACTTCTCATAGCAATGACTCAGATGTCAGAGAAGGAACTAATTGTGGTGAAAAGAATAACCAATACTGCCAAGGGAAATTGTGTGATTGACAGAATTCTACGATGGCTCCCCAAATTCCCACTCCCTAGCATACATGCTAATATAATTCCCTCCCTTGAATGTGCCCAAGACCTGTGAATATGGTCAAATAGACACTTCTTAACTAGATTGCATTATCTAAGATTCAGTTTCTCCTGCTGGATTTGAAGAATGAAGCTGTCATGTGCTAAGGATCTAAAAGAGGCTCCTAAGACCTGAAAGTGACTCTCTCCTCCCACTAACACACAGAGAGTAACTGGGATCTCAGTCCTAAAATCACTGGGAACTGAATTCTGCCAACTTAGTAAATAACCCCAAGTATCAGATGAGACCAAAGTCACAACTGACCACTTGGTTTCAACCTGAGGAGACCCTGAGCAGAGGACCCAGTTAAACTATACCTATACTCCTGACCCAAAGAAATTCTGAGATAATAAATGTGTATCATATTAAATCGCTGAATTTATTATACCTTGGTTTGCAACAATAGAAATCTAATGCATGTGTTGCTTCCTTACAACAGGGAAAGAGGCAGTCTGTGACACAGATGATCCTCCACCTATCTGATAGATGGCAGAGGTTAACCTCTTGTGCTGCTGCTGCTGCTGCTGCTGCTAAATCGCTTCAGTCATGTCTGACTCTGTGCGACACCATGGATGGCAGCCCACCAGGCTCCCCTGTCCCTAGGATTCTCCAGGCAAGAACACTGGAGTGGATTGCCATTTCCTTCTCCAATGCATGAAAGTGAAAGTGAAGTGGCTCAGGTGTGTCTGACCCTCAGTGACCCCATGGACTGCAGCCTTCCAAGCTCCTCCGTCCATGGGATTTTCCAGGCAAGAGTACTGGAGTGGAGTGCCATTGCCTTCTCCAAAGTCACTTCAATTGTGTCTGACTCTTTGTGATCCTATAGACTGTAGACTGCCGGTCTCCTCTGTCCATGGTATTCCCCAAGCAAGAATACTGGAGTGGGCTGCCATTTCGTAGTTCAGGCGGGTTCTTTATCACTAAGCTATCTTGGAAGCCCAGGCCACCTCTTAGGACTCAAATATTCTTCCAATAAAACTTATTGAAAAAGTACAAATATTTAAAATAATCAGAACTGCTAATGGCATAGACCTTTCAGGAATGCAGATTTGGGATATCCCACCAGTTAAAAAAAATACAAAAACTATACGATCAGCTAAGCTGCTTGATAAGGGCAAAGGGAATATGGAATGTATATTAGAAGGAGGAAATTATAAATGCCAGCTTCAACCATGTACAAACTTAAGACTATAGTAGTTATGAGTATTTCCTCCTCTGATATGAATGTATTTGTGCATGTATATCCATAACCACCATTGTTCTAAAGTGTTAGTTTCTCAGTCCTGTTTAACTCTTTGAGACCCCATGAACTGTAGCTGGCCAGGCTCCTTTCTCCATGGAATTCTCCAGGCTAAAATACTGGAGTGGGTAGCCATTCCCTTCTCCAGGGGATCTTACCAACCCAGGGATTTTACCCGGTCTCCTGCATTGCAGGCAGACCCTGTACTGAGTCACCAGGGAAGTCCCATGTATATCCATGAAGTGAAGTGAAGTGATAATCATTCAGGCATGTCTGATTCTTTGCAATCCCATGGGACTATACAGTCCATGGAATTCTCCAGGCTAGAATACTGAAGCGGGTAGTCGTTCCCTTCTCCAGGTGATTGAACCCAGGTCTCCAGCATTGCAGGTGGATTCTTTACCAGCTGAGCCACCAAGGAATCCCATAGATATCCATATGTTTAGGTAAATAGATATGTTAATCAATCTTCTTATTTATTATTTTTCTATCTATGTCCCTACTCTATAACACGTGTTAATAGCAATTAACATATCAAAGAGGAAGTATGACTCAGCTAGAAAAAGAATAAACATCACCCAAAGACAGAGTCTTAATGTCCTCTTTTGGGAGAGGATACAGATTTAGCACGTTTTCAGTTGCATGTAGCTGTGTTATGTTAGGAAACATGCTGTTAGAAAACTAACACAAGTGAGCAGTAGTGATGTTTACTGTTTCTCTTTGTTTTTGCTTTTCACCTTTTAGTCAATATACTTTATTTCCCCAAACTTTAAACTCTTTATTTTGTATTAGGGTCTAGCTGATAAAACGATGTTGTGGCAGCTTCAGGTGAACAGCAAAGGGACTCAGCCACATATATACATGTATCCATTCTCCCCCAACCCTCCCTCCTATCTTTTTTGTTTTTAAATGTTAATTATTTTAAAGAAAGGATGATAGTCATGTGCTATTTTAAAAACTGCCAGGAACATAAAAGTTATATCTTATAAAAGTCAAGATGTTCCCTTTTTTCACTCTCCCGATAATCCTACTTAAAAGGAATCCTTTATTTTATAACAAGGCACAGGACAAAAGGTTTGGATTGAAGTTACATTACACTCCTCTGCAGAGCCCATTTACTTTCTACACCTGTCACTGGTCAGAGGAGAAAGCAGACTGCAAGGGGGAGTAAGAGGCCATAAAATGCTTCTTAAAATAAAAGGTCTAACATCCTTGTTAAAAACAACAACAAAAGAACAAAAGTGAAAATCAGGACTAGATGGTAAGAAAACAGAGCAAAGAGCATCCTAAGAAGTTAAACTGTAGATTGAGGAGAAGATAGGACAGCAATCTGAGAGCAATAAAGTTCTTAGAAGATTTTTCTGAAACAGAGGAATCTGAACACACTTATAGTACCCAAGAATGATGTCAAATTGACAAAGAAGAAAAAAAAAAACAAAACAAGATTGGTCAGTAAAGATGAAAAGCTGGAATAAAGAGCATAAGGATCAGTTCAGTTCAGTCGCTCAGTCGTGTTCGACTCTTTGCGACACCATGAATCACAGCACGCCAGGCCTCCCTGTCCATCACCAACTCCTGGAGTCCACCCAAACCCATGTCCATTGAGTCGGTGATGCCATCCAACCATCTCATCCTCTGTTGTTCCTTTCTCCTCCTGCCTTCAATCTTTCCCAGCATCAGGGCCTTTCCCAATGAGTCAGCTTTTTGCATCAGGTAGCCAAAGTATTGGAGTTTCAGCTTTCGCACCAGTCCTTCCAACAAACACCCAGGCCCAATCTCCTTTAGGATGGACTGGTTGGATCTCCTTGCAGTCCAAGGGACTCTCAAGAGCCTTCTCCAACACCACAGTTCAAAATTATAGAATGTTCTTTAAAAATGAGAGGTCCCCATATCCCCTGCCAATGGGGAGAGACAGAAGACCAAGAACAGAGATATCAAAAAGTTCTGATAGAGAAAGAAGTATAGTTTCTTTTTCTCTCCTCTCCCAACATACACCTACCCTCCACTGAAAGCTTTTTTCCAATGACCACAGCTAATAAATAATCAATATAAAATCAAATATTAAAAAGAGGTATGTCTTGACTGAATCTAAATTAAGATTGTTACCGAAATGCAAATCTATGTGCCCATTGCACAGTGAGGCCAAATGATACCAAAACATCAGAGTTTGGAACAGAGAAAGGTTTACCAAGGGCCATGCAAGGAGATGGGGTGGATCATGCCTCAAAAATCCAAAACTCCCCAAAAGCTTTCAGCAAAGTCCTCTTCTAGGAAAGGTGAGGGAGGGGCATGGTGAATTGTAAGCTTCTAGGTATCAGACATCATTTGTTCTTGAGGTCAGGTCATAGTCAGGTACTGATGCTTTTAGAAACCTCCACCAGAGAAAAGTTATTCTGTGTTCTGACAAGAAAGGGCCAGGTCCCCAGGCACAACTTTCCCCCTCTGAGGTCCAGTCCTGGCTAAAAGGGGGCAAACCCCAGCTGAGCTTCCTCAGGGTCAGGACCCCAAGCCCTGTCTAGCTGTCATCAATGAAGGAGCCAGGTACCCAAAAGCTAACAGGCCTCAGACTCCTCAGGCTACCCAAACATGGCAGATCAGGTCCCGCAGACTGTCACCCAGGTGGACTGCCACTGCTACTAAGTCTCAGAGGCAGGAATAGGGGAAAGGGCTCACTCCTGCCTCATGTCCTGAGCCCCGCCAGCGGGCAACCTTGGCAAGGGCTCTGGAGCCTGAAGGACACAGCCCCCAGCCTGTTCCCTGGGACCCTGGCTCACCCACTGGCCCAAGGCCAAGTGCACTGGAAGCGGGGGGGGGGGAGTAGCCAGGGCGGGATCTGCCTCTTACCTCACTTTCTGGTTCACAGCACCGCTGCTCAGAGACCTTTGGCTGAATGTGCCAGATAATGGGTTGTTCCCTTGGGGAAGGGGCCCACTCTGGTGTTTACCAATGGCTGAGCAGGATCACTAATGGTTGCTCATTGACAGTTGCCTGCTTGGGGGAAGAGTCCATGAAACCATTATTGGTCTCAACAGAATGTTGCCTGGTAGCGAGGTATGGGGAAAACATGGGCAGGAAAGGCTGAATGCTAAGGGCTATGCACAGCTGCACTCTATTGCAAGATTAGAAGGAAGATGCCGACAGAGATGCTCTCAACCCTGCCGCCGCCATTATTCTCTGACTCCTAGACACAAAGAAAGATGGAGGGAAAGAATTCTTGAGTAACTGCCTGGAAGTGAAAGTGACCCTTACAGAATTGGGGGAATGGAGAAAAGAGTATATATAACATATCACCTCAATACATTAGTTGGGAAATTATCTAAATTCATCATTAATTTGATTATTTTTATAATGGCCAAACTGATTTCCAAAAAAGAAAAGGAAAAAAGCGTAATTAAGAAAAACATTAAAACATAATCTAATCTGTAATGGTCACGCTACAATCTCATAGCTAAATGGTCCATTGGCAAGCTTCAATGAAAATGATGAAATCTGGCTTATACCTGAAGAATGTTACAAAAAAATAAAGCATAGCTGTTTCAAGAAACATAATGTAGTACAGTGCATCGACTTTACTTTTGGTCCTTAAAACCTCCATAATAGAAATCACAGTGTTACATGCTACTTCCTGTAATAGTAGTAGCAGCAGTAGTAGTAGTAATAGCTGATATTACTAAGAGCTTACTCTGTGTTAGACACTTTCCTAAGTGCTACATTTACCTCATTTAACCCTCATAACCTTAGAAAGATAAAACTATTACTACCTACATTTCACAGATGCAAGAAATTGGAGTTGAGACACTTAACTGATTCACTCAAGATCACACAGTAAGAAAGAAAGCTCAGTACTTAAGTCCTCAGCTCTCTGATATACAGGTCAATGTTTACCATCGCTAATCTGTGCAACCCTGTTACATGCACAAGCTTCCAAAAATGTTCATCTAACTATAAACACTATGCATCCCCCAGCAAAAACTTCTTTCCTATAAATTCTATTAATTTTTCATGACTGCAAATCTTCTGTGAACCTCTATATAAAAATAATTATTTTGGTTATTTTCTTGGCCTTATTGTCATCCAAAAGACAGTCTCTGCAAAGTCTATGTTTAATTTAAGTTCAACCTAAGCTGGAAAGGTTTGTCACTCTCCTGAGTACTACCATTTCTGGTGTGAAATTGCTGACCTAGTTCTAAAATGAGGGATAAATTCACATAGCTTAAATGAAATCTCTAAGGTTAGAGTTGAGTTATTGTTCATGTCCCATTTCCATAGAATGCTGACCTTTGAAAAAAATCTATTTCTTATCATAAATGTTTAAAAAGTAAAAATAATTGTGCTTATACTTTAATAATAATGATCCTTGCTACTTTGGCTTTGGTTTTTATATCTTATGGTCAGAATACTCCACTTGTGGTCAGTCATAGTGGATATGACAGTATTTTATGTTGTGTATGGTAAAACATCAGGCTTCCCAGGAGGCATTAGAGGTAAAGAAACCACCTGCCCATGCAGGAGACTCAAGGGACGTGTGTTTGACCCCTGGGTCAGGAAGATTCCCTTGAGGGGGCATGGCAAGCCTCTCCAGTATTCTTGCCTGGAGAATCCCATAGACAGAGGAGCCTGGCAGATTATAGTCCATGGGGTCACAAAGATTCAGACATAACTGAAGTGACTCAGCACACACAAACATGCAAGATAAAACATCACATACTTAATTAACTCTGTGCACATTTAATCTACCACAGCCTTGGCTCACTCAATGAAACTATGAGCCATGCTGTGTGGGGCCACCCATGACAGATGGGTCATGGTGGAGAGTTCTGACAAAATGTGGTCCATTGAAGAAGGGAGTGGCAAACCACTTCAGTATTCTTGCCTTAAGAACCCCATGAACAGTATGAAAAGGCAAAAAGATAGGACACTGAAAGATGAACTCACCAGGTCAGTAGGTGCCCAACATGCTACTGGAGATCAGTGGAGAAATAACTCCAAAAAGAATGAAGGGATGGAGCCAAAGCAAAAACAACACCGAGTTGTGGATGTGACTGATGACAGAAGCAACGTCTGATGCTATAAAGAGCAATATTGCATTGGAACCTGGATGTCAGGTCCATGAATCAAGGCAAATTGGAAGTGGTCAAACTGGAGATGGCAAGAGTGAACATCAACATTCTAGTACTCAGTGAACTAAAATGGACTAGAATGGGTGAATTTAACTCAGATGACCATAATATCAACTACTGTGGGCAAGAATCCCTTAGAAGAAATGGAGTAGCTATCATAGTCAACAAGAGAGTCCAAAATGCAGTACTTGGATGCAGTCTCAAAAAGAAAACAATGATTTCTGTTTGTTTCCAGGGCAAACCATTCAGTATCACTGGAATCCAAGTCTGTGCCATAACCAGTAATGCTGAAGAAGCTGAACTTGAATGGTTCTATGAAGACCTACAAGACCTTTTAGAACTAACACCCAAAAAAGATGTCCTTTTCATTATAGGGGACTGGAATGCAAAAGTAGAAAGGCAAGAAGCACCTGGAGTAAGAGGCAACTTTGGCCTTGGAGTACAGAATGAAGCAGGGCAAAGGGTAATAGAGTTTTGCCAAGAGAAAGCACTGGTCATAGCAAACACTCTCTTCCAACAACACAAGAGAAGACTCTACACATGGACATCACCAGATGGTCAATACAAAATCAGATTGATTATGTCTTTGCAGCAAAAAGATGGAGAAGCTCTATACAGTCAGCAAAAACAAGACTGGGAGCTGACTGTGGCTCAGATCATGACCTATTTATTGGCAAATTCAGACTTAAATTGAAGAAAATAGGGAAAACCATTAGACCATTCTGATAAAACCTAAATCAAATCCCTTATGATTATACAGTGGAAGTGAGAAATAGATTTAAGGGCTTAGATCTGACAGACAGAATGCCTGATGAACTATGGACAGAGGTTCGTAACATTGTACAGGAGGCAGTGATCAAGACCATCCCCAAGAAAAAGAAATGCAAAAAAAGCAAAATGGCTGTCTGAAGAGGGCTTACAAATATCTGAGGAAAGAAGAGAAGTGAAAAGCAACGGAGAAAAGGAAAGATATACCCATCTGAATGCAGAATTCCAAAGAATACCAAGGAAATATAAGAAAGCCTTCCTCAGTGATCATTGCTAAGAAACAGAGGAAAACAATAGAATGGGAAAGATTAGAGATCTCTTCAAGAAAATTAGAGATATCAAGGAAACATTCCATGCAAAGATGGGCTCAATAAAGAACAGAAATGGTATGGACCTAACAGAAGCAGAAGATATTAAGAAGCGGTGGCAAGAATAAAAAGAAGAACTATACAAAAAAGGTCATTATGACCCAGATAACCATGAAGGTGTGATCACTCACCTAGAGCCAGACATCCTGGAATGTGAAGTCATGTAGCCTTAGGAAGCATCACCACAAACAAAACTAATGGAAGTGATGAATTCCAGTTGAGCTATTACAAATCCTGAAAAGTGCTGTGAAATTTCAAAATGCTGTGAATGTATTGCACTGAATATGCCAACAAATTTGGAAAACTCAGCAGTGGCCACAGGACTGGAAAAGGTCAGTTTTCATTCCAATCCCCAAAAAAGACAATACCAAAAAATGCTCAAACTACCCCACAATTGCATTCATCTCACATAGCAAAGTAATGTTCAAAATTCTCCAAGCCAGGCTTCAGTAGTACGTGAACTGTGAAATTCCAGATGTCCAAGTTGGTTTTAAAAAAGGCAGAGGAACCAGAGATCAAATTGCCAACATCCGCTGGATCATCAAAAAAGCAAGAGGGTTCCAGAAAAACATCTATTTCTGATTTACTCACTATGCCAAAGCCTTTGACTCTGTGGATCACAACAAACTGTGGAAAATTCTTAAAGAGATGGGAATACCAAGCTACCTGACCTGCCTCCTGAGAAATCTGTACGCAGGTCAGGAAGCAACAGTTAGAGGTGTACATGGAACAACAGATTGGTTCCAAATAGGAAAAGGAGTACGTCAAGGCTGTATATTGTCACCCTGCTTATTTAACTTCTATGCAGAGTACATCATGAGAAACACTGGACTGGATGAAGCACAGGCTGGAATCAAGATTGCTGGGAGAAATATCAGTAACCTCAGATATGCAGATGACACCAAGATTGCCAGGAGAAATATCAATAACCTCAGATATGCAGATGACACCACCCTTATGGCAGAAAGCGAAGAAGAACTAAAGAACCTCTTGATGAGAGTGAAAGAGGAGAGCGAAAAAGTTGGTTTAAATCTCAACATTCAGAAAACTAAGATCATGGCATCCGGTCCCATTATTTCATGGCAAATAGATGGGGAAACAGTGGAAACTGGTTGACTTTATTTTCTTGGGCTCCCGAATCATTGCAGATGGTGACTGCAGCCATGAAATTAAAAAATGGCTACTCCTTGGAAGAAAAGCTATGACTAACCTAGACAGCATATTAAAAAGAAGAGACATTACTGTGTCAACAAAGGCCCATCTAGTCAAGGCTATGGTTTTTCCTGTGGTCATGTATGGATGTGAGGTTGGACTATAAAGAAAACTAACTGCTGAAGAATTGATGCTTTTGCAGTGTGGTGTTGGAGAAGACTCTTAGAGTCCCTTGGACAGCAAGGAGATCCAACCAGTCCATCCTAAAGGAGATCAGTCCTGAATATTCATTGGAAGGACTGATGCTGAAACTGAAACTCCAAAACTGTGGCCACCTGATGCAAAGAACTGACTCATTGGAAAAGACCCTGATGCTGGGAAAGATTGAAGGTGGGAGGAGAAGGAGATGACAGAGGATCAGATGGTTGGATGACATCACCGACTCAACGGACATGAGTTTGAGTAAACTCCGGGAGTTGGTGATGGACAGGGAGGCTTGGCGTGCTACAGTCCATGGGGGCGCAAAGAGTCAGGCACAACTGAGCAACTGAACTGAACTGAACCTTTAATCTGGAAGGTAAAGGGCTATCTTTACTTTACACTAAATTGCATAAAGGAAAACAGCTATCTTTACTTTACACTAAATTGCATAAAGAGGAGGAGAAGATGCATAAATTACGTATCTATATGACATGAAACTGACAGTTGTTGCTGTCTATTGCATTGATGGAATACAGACTTTGATTCTGGCTCATATAATAAAGCATCAGCAACACTAATAAAACCTGCTGATTGGATTTATCAAAATTATGACCTGTGACACTTAAAAGCTTCAGAATCAGAAAATGCCTTTGTTTCATATTGTTTTATATTATTCATACAGAAAAAGTATTTAAAAGAATATTATTGAGTTTATATATTATTTCAAAATA
>SJYQ01004544.1:105194-149548 GCA_006410935.1 Redunca redunca | reverse complement strand
ACACAGGAGGCTTTAAAAGAAGTTAATTGTAGAACTTTGAATAAAAAAAAAAAATTATGAAGCTGAATTTACTGCTTGTTAGTTAAGAAATGTTTCTGTGGATGGAAACACTACCAGTTAGTATTTAGGGCAATAGTACAGAGCCGTTGGTGGTTTCAATTGCATGCATCATTGATCTGGGTACAGCATAAATAGCTTCACAAATTTATCATCTGTCTGGAATTTATGTTCCAACTTTCTTCAAGTAACTGTTAGTGCAAACCTCCACTTCGATTTTCTCTCTTGCAATATCAAAAAATATTGTTCATTTAGCATTAACCACATTTTGAAAACTTTTTTCACAATAATGACTCTAAAATGAAGTCCTATTAAAGCAGAGTAATAAAACATTACTACTTACAATTTCAGATTATGAAAGGTAAGAGCAGTACTCTGAGGATCAGTTAGTTAAAGACAGAATAGGAAAGCTATGGACTAATATTCTAGGGTAACTTGAGTGTTATTCTAGGGTAACAGAGTGTTATTTGCTAGGAAACAAACTAGTTGCTAATGCCAAGTCGGGGGGGTAACTGTCTTAGCTCAGGTGTAAGTTGAGGCCATATGTATTAAGTGATGAATCCCAAACCCAAATGTCAGAGGTCAATTATTTGGTGAGTGTTGTCAGGAATTGTTTAACTAAGGCTGATGGGAGTACTCTTGCCTGGAAAATCCCGTGGACGGAAGAGCCTGGTAGGCTGCAGTCCATGGGGTTGTGAAGAGTCGGACACGACTGAGTGACTTCACTTTCACTTTTTTATTTCATGCATTAGAGAAGGAAATGGCAACCCACTCCAGTGTTCTTGCCTGGAGAATCCCAGGGACAGGGGAGCCTGGTGGGCTGCCGCCTATGGGGTCGCACAGAGTCGGACATGACTGAAGCGACTTAGCAATAGCAGATGGGAGTATGAGAGTCAAGAATGAAGGGTGAATGGGATGGATCTTCAGTGCCAAATAGGAAAACTGTAAAATAAATAATATTCCATCCAAAAAGTCAAAGGCCTAGAAGGCAGGAAGAGAGCAGGAAGTAAGAAAAATAGAATATTCTCTAGCCAAAGTGTCCAAATGAATTTTCCGCAGCAATGAAGAATTCCACCATTCACTACCCAAAAGGTAGCCTATCCACATGCGACTTTTGAGCACTTGAAATATGACGAGGACAACAAAGGAACTGAATTTTTAAATTTAAAATGAAAGATTGAAGAAGCCTGATCAGCTACAGACTTAAGGACCCAAAGAATATCATGGTGGTGCATTCCCTGATTTATTTTTGCCTCCTATATCCCTGACTAGGAAGTTAAGAAGGTGACAATCTAGAAACACCAGTGTGCACAGGAAAAAGGAAAGAAAATTCCTTAGCAAAACCTCCTGTGTCTAGCCAAATAAAGCACAAGTTTACCAAGTGAGAAGACTTTTAAACAATAACTAATCTAATCTAGACAAACACCACAGAAATAAACTACACCCCTACCTTCATATCCAGAGCTCCAGAGGCCAAGTGGGAAGTTTAGACTTTTACCTTCATGGAACTATAATGTGTCCGCAGACCCCTATCTGAGGGGTGTAAGGAAGGCCAAACAGAGATCTGGGACCATCATTACCTCAAGCAGGTAACTTTTCCACAGTGCAGAGTCTATGGGAACCAGCATTTCCATCTCCATCTGGAAGTTCTGAGGTACCTTTCCACATTCCTTCTGGGGTGGTGTCAACAGAGGCCTAGTGGAGAGTCAGGACATTCATGATTCCTCAGCGGCATCAAGACCTCCACACAGTACAGTGCAGACCATGCGGGGACCAGAAATCCCCTCAACACCTAGAAGTAATTGGTAACCTTCACCTTAGTATTAACACAGACAAATGGGGAATTGGACTCCTATCTCCTTTTTGCAGTAATGAAGCAGTGTCCTTTCCTCCCTTCCCAGGCCAGAGCAACATTAGAGAAATACAGTAAAATTAGGTTCAAATAAGATCCAGAGTCTTGTAAGATGAAAATATCCAAACCTCTAGCGAGACTAACAAAGAACCAAAAGAGAAAGACATGACAGAAACAATCAGTATCAGGGATGAAGTCACTGCAGACTTTGTAGACAAAATGACCATAAAGATATAAAACAAACAACTTGATACTTAAGTTGACAACTTAGATGAAATGGGAAATTCCATTTGTGAAAAACACAAACTGCTACAACTTATCCACTATGAAAGAAATAATTTAAGTAGTCCTCTGCTTATTTAACTTCTATGCGGAGTACATCATGAGAAACACTGGGCTGGAAGAAGCACAGGCTGGAATCAAGATTGCCGAGAGAAATATCAATAACCTCAGATATGCAAATGACACTACCCTTATGGCAGAAAGTGAAGAGAAGCTAAAAAGCCTCTTGATGAAAGTGAAAGAGAGTGAAAAAGTTGGCTTAAAGCTCAACATTCAGAAAACGAAGATCATGGCATCTGGTCCCATCACTTCATGGGAAATAGATGGGGAAGCAGTGGAAACAGTGTCAGACTTTATTTTGGGGGGCTCCAAAATCAGTGCAGATGGTGATTGCAGCCATGAAATTAAAAGATGCTTACTCCTTGGAAGAAAAGTTATGACCAACCTAGATAGCATATTCAAAAGCAGAGACATTACTTTGCCGACTAAGGTCCGTCTAGTCAAGGCTATGGCTTTTCCACTGGTCATGTATGGATGTGAGAGTTGGACTGTGAAGAAAGCTGAGCGCTGAAGTATTGATGCCTTTGAACTGTGGTGTTGGAGAAGACTCTTGAGAATCCCTCGGACAGCAAGGAGATCCAACCAGTCCATCCTAAAGAAGATCAGTCCTGGGTGTTCATTGGAAGGACTGATGCTGAGGCTGAAACTCCAATACTTTGGCCACCTCATATGAAGAGTTGACGCATTGGAAAAGACCCTGATGCACAGAGGGATTGGGGGCAGGAGGAGAATGGGACGACAGAGGATGAGATGGCTGGATGGCATCACCGACTCGATGCACATGAGTTAGGGTAAACTCTGGGAGTTGGTGATGGACGGAGGCCTGGTGTGCTGCAATTCATGGGATCACAAAAAGTCGGACACAACTGAGTGACTGAACTGAACTGATATCAAGGAAATTGAGTTTGTATTTTTAAAACTTCCAAAAAAGGAATTTCTACATCCCACATTTTTTAGGACATCTTTGTCGCAATTCTACAATATCTCTTTCAGGAAATAAAAGAGGTGGTAATAGTTCCCAACTCATTTTATGAAGCTGATACCAAAGACAAAAACAGTGCAAAAAAGGAAAAAGGAAGAAATTAAAGAAGGAATAAAAGAACAAAGGAAGGGGAGAGAGAAGAAGGAAGGAAGAATAGAACAATTCCTAGCAAACTGAATTCAGAAATATATTTTAAAAAATTATACACCATGACCAATGGAGTTTATTTCAGGCTTGTAAAAGTTTCAATCCTTGAAATCCAGTGTAATCCACCATGCTAGGCAGCTAAAGAATAAAAATCCCATGATCATATCAACTGATGCAGAAAAATCATTTGATAAAATTAAATACTCATTAACTATAAAAACTCTAAGAGAAATAGGAATAGAAAGAAACTTCAACACCTTGATAAAGATCTACCAAAAACCCTACAGCTGACATTGTAAGGAAGTATTAGTCGCTGTCATGTCCAACTTTTGGTGACCCCCATGGACTACAGACTGCCAGTCTCCTCTGTCCATGGAATTCTCCAGGTGAGAATACTGGAGTGAGCAGTCATTCTCTTCTCCAAGGGATCTTCCTGACCCAGTAATCAAACCTGGATCTCCTACTTTGCAGGCAGATTCTTTACCATCTGAACCACAAGGAAAGACATTATACTTGACTGTGAAAAGCTGAACACTTCCCCCACAAGACTGGAGACAAGCTAAGGAAGTCAGCTTTCACAACTCTTAATCAACATAGTGCTGGAAATTCTTGCTAGTGCATTAAGGTAAAAAAAAAAAAGTTAAAGGCACACAGATATGAAAGGAAAAAATACAACTGTCCTTATTTACAGATGGCCTTATTGACAACATTGAAAATTGCAAGGAATCAACAAAAAAGAAAGGAAGGAAGGAAGAAACACACACAACTAAGTGAGTTCAGCAAGGTTGTAGAATTCAAGATAAACATACAAAAATCAATTATATATTTATATACTAAAAATGGACACCAGAATGTAAAAGACAATACTCAAAAGGTGAAATATTTAACTGTGAATCTAACAAAACATGTACAGAACATACATGCTTTATCTACACAACACTAAAGAAAAAAATCAAAGAAGATATAAATAAATGAAAAGATGTACCATGTTTACATCTTGAAAGAGTCAATATAGTAAATTTATCTGTTTTCCCCAAATTGATATACAAACTTGTCACATCTGTTAAAATCTCAACAAGATTTTTTTGTAGATACAAGATTATTCTAAAATTCATTTGTAAAGACAAAGGAACTGGATTAACTACAATAATTTTGTAAAAGAAAGATGAAGCATCAGAAATTAGTTTATCCAGTGATCAAGACTAGGTGGTATAGGTGGAAGGATAGGCAAAAGATCAATAAAACAAAGTAGAGAAGGCAGAAATAAACCCCACACAGACATGCCCAACAGATTTATGACAAATTTCATTGTTGTCTCATTTTAAAAAATTGTCAGTCATCCCAACCTTCGACAATCACCACCCTGATTAATCAGCAGCCATCAACATCAAGGCAAGACCCTCCACCAGTAAAAAGATTACAACTCATCCTTCAGATGATGGTTAGCATTTTTTAGCAATAAAGTGCTTTTAATGAAGTTATGTACATTGTATTTTTAGACGTGATGCTTTTCACACCCTTAATAGACCACAGTATCATATGAACATTACTTTTATATGTACCACAAAACCAAACAAATTCATGTGACTAGCTTTATTGCAATATTTGCTTTCCTGCAGTGATCTGGAACCAAACCGGCAATATCTCCAAGTTATTCCTCCACCTAGAATATTTTTAAAATCTCTCAAGTTTCAACAGTAAAAAAGCAAACAATCCAATTAGAGAGCATGCAAGAGACATTGAGACATTTCACCAAAGAAAATATACAGATGTCAGTAAACACATGAAAAGATGTTCAACATCATTACCCATTAGAGGACTGCAAATTAAAACTGTAATGAGATATCACTACACATACCAAAATGATTAAAATAAATAAAACTGGTAAGAATAAGAAATACTGGATCACTCACACATTGCTCATGGCAATGTAAATAACATAGTCACTCTGGTAAAGAACTTGGCAATTTCTTAAAAGGCTAAATATTACACTACGGTAGTATCAGCAGTTGCACTCTGGGGCATTTATCCCAAAGAAATGAAGAGTTAAATTCACAGACAAATCTGTACAAGAATGTGTGTAACTTTATTCACAGCAGTAAAAAAAACTGGGAACAATCTAAATGTCCTTCAATGGTAAATATTTAAACTCCCTGCTATATATATACCACAAAATACTACTCAATGATAATAAAGAATTATTAATACACATAACCACCTAGATGAATCTCCAGATAATATGTTGAGTGAAAAATACAAATCATAAAAGGCTATATAATATATAATTCCATTTATATTGAAATCACAAAAGTATAGAATTAGAAAATACACTAGGAGAGTGGGAAAAGAGGAAAGAAATGGGTTATAGGTGTGATTATAAAAAGGAAATATGAGATATCCTTGTGGTGCTGGAAATACTCTGTGTTTTGACAGTATTGATATCAATATCCTGGTTTAGATATCATACTGTAGTTTTATGAGTTATTACCATTGAGGGAAACTGGGTCAGGGGTACATTGGGTCATTATGTTTTATTTCTTACAATTTCATGTGAATTTACAATCAGCTCAAAATAGTAGACTGAATTGAAAAGAATCACAGAACTTTAAAAAAAAAAAAAAAGAGCAGCGTAAGGAATGTTTAGGGTCAGAATGGACAACAAGGAGTTTTCTTGAAATGGAGTTTCTTGGCATTGATAGTTACATGCATTTGAAGGTATACCCTATGAAGGAGGAAGAAAAGATGTTTGCTTTAAACTGGCAGTGGTCTCAAGTCTTTTTGGTACCAGGACTGATTTCGTGGAAGACAATTTTTCCATGGACCAGGGGTGGGGGATGGTTCCAGAATGATACAAGTGCATTACACTTACTGTGCACTTTGTTTCTAATCTAATTGTTGCTGCTAATTTGACAGGAGATACTAGTCCTCAGCCCGGAGGTTGGGACTCCTGCTTTAAAGGATAAAACTAGGGGAAATTATAAGGTTTAGAAGAATACAGATTAAGGCTTAATGCAGGGAGAGAGCTTTTCTGCAGTAAACAAATGGGTGTCCAATATTGAAATGGGTTGCCTGGAGAAGAAGTGATATTAACGGTGACACATTTAAGGAGGAAGAGTGGCATGACCACATTTGGTGGAGGCTGGGCCTCATCAGGGAGTCACAAATTGAAATACCAACAGGGAGCTACCTAGGTAATAAACATCAACTACTAAAGCATGGTGAGGGGAAAAAGAAAGAAAGAAAGAACAATAAGATGCATGAGTGAGTGAGTGAAGTCGCTCAGTCGTGTCTGACTCTTTTCGACTCCATAGACGGTAGCCTAAGAAGGATGAGGCTATGGAAAAACCAAAGGACATCTTCCACTCAGCTCTGGAAGATGGCTGTTTATGAGAATACTGACCGGGAGGAGCTAGGTCTTCAGAAGTTTCAAAAGAAGCCAAGAATCTGGCTCTTTTAATGAAATCTCCCAGTAATCAAAATATCTTTACTAATTTGCTTCTAATGTACAAACACTATGAAGTTTAAAACTGTAGTCCAAATAAAACTTATGTAGAACTTATTCTATTTTTTTTTAATTTTGGTACTTTAAAAATGAGTCATCAAAAAGAATTAATTCTATCATTACATCTCTGCATTTCAACTTCCAAAAACCTTACATTTGTATCTCATCATAGATTGCTGTTTCCATAAAAATACCTTGAGGAAATACCTCATTTGCTACAGTTTGAGTTGGATATTAAGATAGCCATTAGACCAATGCCTTTCTGTTAAGTTGTGAATATGATGGCCCATTTCTGAGGGGAGGACATTTATGAAAGTTCTAGTTGTATTGCAGAATACATTGTCTTTACCACACATTCAGAGATACAGTTATATGTCTCATTGTTTAAATTAATTTGTGAACATATGTCTTTTCTTCTGACATGATAGGAACCTTCTTGAAAGAAAGCATCAAGTCTTAGATTTCCTGTTTCTGTCCTCTGTGTTTCTTGCCACAGTTTGGATCATACAATATATGCTCAAAAATAGTTCACAAGGTCCTGTATCAAATAATATAACTGAACATATTCCTGGCCAAAAAGAAAAGTGAGAACAAGGGAGCCAGAAAATCTATTCAGTCCTACGCTCTACAGACTTACCATCAGCATTACCACAACCTCCCAGCCTCTCAGCTGACCTCTCGCTCTTCAATTTTTAATACCATTTTTGTTTCCCCAAGTCTTCAGGAGCTCCCCAACAGGCAGTGATTGAACATTTCATTCACTGTTTTGAATGTCAAAAAGAAAAAAAAAATCAGACAAAATCTTTCTGTGTTCCACACATCACATCTTATGTAACTGTGGCCTTGGTAGGAATGTGCATTGTAAGGAAACTTAGATGGATTTATCAACCAACACATGTAGAAAATGCCTCATACTTATTCCTTTGCTTTCTTTCAAATTCATTTAGATGTTATGGTATTAGTCAGTATCCATAATAGCTGCAGTAGGAGTCCTATGGCAGATGTTGGGTTTCTACAACTCATGTTGATTGACTAAAAACATGGCAAGTGCATTTGACAACAGAGAAGAGTAAGGAATCCTCAAGCATATAGAGTCTTGAACTTTCCATTTACCCATCAGACACTGATACTTTGAGTTGTAAAAATAATTTTGTATTTAAAGAACATTAAATTACCAGAATTCAGACAACTTTATGCAATGAAGAATCCCTCTATACACACATATGACTCCTTTGCTTGTATCAAATAAAAAAATTAAGGAGCCATATATAAGGTTTTTGACAATCAGATATAGTACCTTTTAAAACAGGTAGTAAAAGATAAAAAGTTTAGCACAACTGGGGCCTAAAGAAGTTTCATTTTAAAAAAGAATACTTTTAAAAATGTCTAGTTCCACAGAAAAAAAGAGTCTCAGAATCAAAAACTAGTTTCAGAAATGCCCATACACCAAGAGTGAAAGGTGCTAAGTTATGATGCTGTGGGCATGTGCCCTGGGCAGGGCTCCTGACTTTTCAAGGTCTCCCGGTTTTCACTTTACTGTTTCCTGATCTGACCTAGATGTGTTCTACCTTCCCTACCAGGAAGCTTTATTTCCTTTAACTTATTTCTTTACCTCCATCTAACTTCTGCAACTCAGTGCGTTCTTTTGCCTGCCTATTCCTCCAAATGTGACACATCTCTTACTTTCTTCTCCATTGATGGAGGAGTTATTTGGTTTTCATGAAAGCATTTTTTTTTAACAGAAAGACAAAAAAGGTCCATGTCCTACTGTGTATTTCTGCTTCAAACATCACTTCTGAGGACACAACTTGCATAGAGAATGGTTGACCAGAATTCTGGGCATGACAGTACATAAACCTCAATGCTAGGATAGTCTTCTTAGATCCTGAAATGTGGCAGAGCAGTACAAAGAAGAGAGACATGCTCTCTGCTATTTTATGTCACCTTCTAGTCCTGAAAGAAAAAAGGTTACCAAACAGCAGACAATTTCTCTCAAAATGCAGCTCTTTTGCTTTCTCTGAGTGTTAGATCTAGCTCCAGCTAAAGTAGTAGCAAGGTATTACTTGGCCTTTTTATTTTTTTCAATCTATAGCCAAAAGAAAGCAATGTCTTGTTTACCTGGATTACTGGACCAGCCTCTTACTGATTCCCAACTTCTGCCCTTGCTTCTCTCATCCCTTCCAGTTTATTCTTCAAGAGCAGCCAAAGTGGGGCCTTTAAAAAACATCAGAGTCTTCCCTTCCAAATTCAACAGTTATGACCCTCAAATGGGATAAACACTGTGCTGACCTCATTTACTACCCCCTCAATACTCCCCACCCTACTAAAGCCTTAATAGTCTCTCTGATGTTCCTTGAAAGTTCCAGGTAGTCTCTAGTACTAGGGTATCTGCATTAGAAACTCCTCTGCCGTAATCACTTTCTCATAGACATCACTGTCTTCAAGATTATTCATATATCAACATCTCAGAGAGACCTGCTTCAACCAGGCTATAACAGATCAAAATTCTATTTTCTACTATACCTCCAACTCCTTTAATCCTAATCTACTTTTCATTTGTCCATATCATTAATTATGTCATTTGGACACTATCTGTTTAAAATGGAGGGCTACAAAGGCAAGGATCTTTGTTTATTCACCCACATAATTACCTAAGTTGGAAGGAAAGTTATGACCAACCTAGATAGCATATTGAAAAGCAGAGACATTAGTTTGACAACAAAGGTCTGTCTAGTCAAGGCTATGGTTTTTCCAGTGGTCATGTATGGATGTGAGAGTTGGACTGTGAAGGGAGCTGAGTGCCAAAGAATTGATGCTTCTGAACCATGGTGTTGGAGAAGACTCTTGAGAGTCCCTTGGACTGCAAGGAGATCCAACTAGTCCCTTCTGAAGGAGATCAGCCCTGGGATTTTTTTGGAGGGAATGATACTGAAGCTGAAATCCAGTACTTTGGTCACCTCATGCGAAGAGTTGAGTCATTGGAAAAGACTCTGATGCTGGGAGGGATTGGGGGCAGGAGGAGAAGGGGACGACAGAGGATGAGATGGCTGGATGGCATCACTGACTCGATGGACTTGAGTTTGAGTGAACTCCAGGAGTTGTCGATGGACAGGGAGGCCTGGCGTGCTGCAATTCATGGGGTTGTAAAGAATTGGACACGACTGAGTGACTGAACTGAATTACCTAAGAGACTTATTATAAATGGCAGAGTAGAAGGACATGTGCTCCTTTTCTCCTGTGAGAAATCCAAAATTAATTATAACTTGCTGCTGAACAACCATTGACAGGAGAATGTTGGATCCCAACAAAAAAGATACCCCACATCCAAGGGCAAAGGAGAAGCCCCAGCAAGATGGCAGGAGGAGCAAAATCATGTTTAGAATCAAACCCCATACCTGCCAGAGACACTCGGAGGGCTCAAACAAACCTTGTGTGTACCAGGACCCAGAGACCCCACAGAGACTGAGACAGAACTGTGTGTGAGTGTCTCCTGCAGAGGTATGGGTCAGCGGTGGCCTACCACAGGGACAGGGGCTCTGGGTGCAGCAGACCAAGGTATGGCATAAGCCCTCTTGGAGGAGGTTGCCATTAACCCCACCATACAGCCCCCAGAAAGTACACCGGATGTGGGAAACAGACTCTTGGAGGGCACAAACAAAACCTTATACTCACAAGGACCCAGGAGAAAGGAGCAGTGACCCCAAAAGAGACTGACCCAGACTTAACATGAGTGTCCAGGAGTCTCTGGTGGAGGTGTGGGTCAGCAGTGGGCTGTCGTAGGGTCAGGGATGCTCAGTGCAGCAGTGCATGCATGGAACATTTTGAAGGAGGTTGCCATTGTCTTCATTAACTCTACCATCGTTTGGCCTCAGGTCAAACAACAGAGAGGGAACATAGCCCCACCCATCAACAGAAAATTGGATTAAAGATTTACTGAGCATGGCCCTGCCCATCAGAACAAGACCAAGTTTCCCCCTCAGTCAGTCTCTCCCATTAGGAATCTTCCATAAGCTTCTATCCTTATCCATCAGAGAGCCAACAGAATGAAAACCACTGTCACAGAAAACTAATCAAACTGATGACATGGACCACAGCCTTGTCTACCTCAGTGAAACTATGAGCTATTCCATGCAGGGCCACCCAAGATGGACAGGTCATGGTGGAGAGTTCTGATGAAATGTGGTCCATTGAAGAAGGGAATGGAAAACCACATCAATATTCTTGCCTTGAAAACCCCATGAACAGTATGAAAAGGCAAAAAGATAGGACACTGAAAGATGAACTCACCAGGTCACTAGGTGCCCAATATGCTACTGGAGATCAGTGGAGAAATAACTTCAGAAAGAAAAGACAGAGCCAAAGCAAAAACAACACCCAGTTGTGGGTGTGACTGGTGATGGAAGTAAAGTCTGATACAGTAAAGAACAATACTGCATAAGAAGCTGGAATGCTAAGTTCACAAATCAAGGCAAATTGGAAGTGGTCAAACAGGAGATGGCAAGAGTGAATGTAGACATTTTAGGAATCAGTGAACTAAAATGGACTGGAAAGGGTGAATTTAACCCAGATGACCATTACATCTACCACTGTGGGCAAGAATGCCTTAGAAGGAATGGAGTAGCCATCACAGTCAACAAAAGAGTCTGAGTTGCAATACTTGGATGCAATCTCAAAAACACAGAATAATCTCTGTTATTTTCAAGGCAAACCATTCAATATCACAGTAATCCAAGTCTATGCCCTGACCAGTAATGCTGAAGAAGTTGAAGTTGAACAGTTCTCTGAAGAACTACAAGACCTTCCAGAACTAACACCTAAAAAAGATGTCCTTTTCATAATAGGGGACTGGAATGCAAAAGTAGGAAGTGAAGAGATATTTGGAGTAACAGGGAAATTTGGCCTTGGAGTACAAAACAAAGCAGGTCAAAGGCTAAAGGCTAACAGAGTTTTGCCAAGAACACTCACTGGTCATAGAAAACATCCTCTTCCAACAACATAAGAGAAGACTCTACACATGGACATAACCAAATGGTCAATACCAAAATCAGATTGATTATACTCTTTGCATCAAAATATGGAGAAGCTCTATACAGTAGTGAAACAAGACTAGGAGGTGACTGTGGCTCAGATCATGAATCCTTATTGCCAAATTCAGACTTAAACTGAAAAAATTAGGGAAAACCCTTAGACCATTCAGCTATGATCTAAATCAAATCCCTTCCAATTATACAATGGAAGTGGCAAATAGATTCAAGATATTAGATCTAATAGACAGAATGCCTGAAGAACTATGAATAGAGATTCGTGACATTGTACAGGAGGCAGTGATCAAGACCATCCCCAAGAAAAAGAAATGAAAAAAGGCAAAATGGTTGTCTGAGGAGGCCATACAAATATCTGAGAAAAGAAGAGAAGTGAAAGGCAAAGGAGACAAGGAAAGCTATACCCATTTGAATGCAGAGTTCCAAAGAAAGGCAAGGAGAGATAAGAAAGCCTTCCTCAGTGATCAAAGCAAGGAAATAGAGGAAAAAATAGAATGGAACAAGGGAACATTTCGTGGAAAGATGGGCACAATACAGGACAGAAACAGTATGGATCTAAGAGAAGCAGAAGATATTAAGAAGAGGTAGCAAGGATACACAGAAGAACTATACAAAAAAGATCTTCATGACCTAGATAACCACAAAGGTGTGATCACTCACCTAGAGCCAGACATCCTGGAATGCAAAGTCAATGGGCCTTAGGAAGCATCTCTATGAACAAAGCTAGTGGAGATGACGGAATTCCAGTTGAGCTATTTTAGATCCTAAAAGATGATGCTGTGAAAGTATTGTATTTAATATGCCATCAAATATGGAAAACTCAGCAGTGGCCATGGGACTGGAAAAGGTTAGTTTTCATTCAGTCCCAAAGAAAGGCAATGCCAGAGAATGATCAAATTACCGCACAGTTGCACTCATCTCACACGAAAGTAATGCTCAAAATTCTCCAAGCCAGGCTTCAACAGTATGTGAACCGTGAACTTCCAGATGTTCAAACTGGATTTAGAGAAGGCATGTTTCAATGCCATTCTCCCATCTCATCCCACCCTCTCCTTCTCTTTCTCCCCCAGAGTCCAAAAGTTCACTCTATAGATCTGAGTCTCTTTTGTTGTCTCGAATACAGGGTCATCATCCCCATCTTTCTAAATTCCATACATATGCGTTAGTATACTATATTGGTGTTTTTCTTTCTGGCTTGCTTCACTCTGTATAATGGCATTGAAACATGTATACTATCAAGTAAAAAAAAATAATAATAATAATTTGTCCAATAAAAAAATAAAAATAAATAAATAAATAAATAGGTATATCAGCCTGGGTGGGGGTGGGAAATAGAGAAGGCAGAGGAACCAGAGATCAAATTGCCAACATCCATTGGATCATTGAAAAGGCAAGAGAATTCCAGAAAAACATCTACTTCTGCTTTATTGACTATGTCAAAGCCTTTGACTGTGGGGATCACAACTATGGAAAATTCTTAAAGAGATGGGAATACCAGACCACCAGACCTGCCTCCTGAGAAATGTGTATGCAGGTCAAGAGGGAACAGTTAGAACTGGACATGGAACAACAGACTAGTTCGAAATTGGGAAAGGAATATGTCAAGGCTGAATACTGTCACCCTGTTTATTTAACTTATATGCAGAGGACATCATAGGAAACGGCAGGCTGGATGAAGCACAAGTGGAATCAAGATTGCCAGGAGAAATATCAGTGACCTCAGATATGCAGATGACAACACCCTTGTGGCAGAAAGTGAAGAACTAATGAGCCTTTTAATGAAAGTGAAAGAGGAGAGTGAAGAAGTTGGCTTAAAACTCAACATTCAGAAAACTAAGATCATGGAATCTGATCCCATTGTTTCATGGTAAATAGATGGGGAAACAATGGAAACAGTGACAGACTTTATTTTCTTGGGCTTCAAAATCACTGCAGATGGTGACTGCACCATGAAATTAAAAGACACTTGCTCCTTGGAAGAAAAGTTTTGACCATCCTACACAGCACATTTAAAAGCAGAGCCATTACTTTGCTAACAAAGTTCCATCTAGTCAAAGGTAAGGTTTTTCCAGTAGTCATGTATAGATGTGAGAGCTGGACTATACAGAAAGCTGAGTGCCAAAGAATTGATTTTTTTGATCTGTGGTGTTGGAGAAGACTCGAGAATCCCTTGGACTGCAAGGAGATCCAACCAGTCCATCTTTTAGGAGATCAGTCCTGGGTGATCACTGGAAGGACTAATGCTAGAGCTGAAATGCCAATACATTGGCTACCTCTTGTGAAGAGTTGACTCATTGGAAAAGACCCTGATGCTGGGAAAGATTGAAGGTGGAAGGAGAAGGGGGTGACAGAGGATGCGATGGCTGTATGGCATCACCGACTCAATGGACATGATTTTGAGTAAGCTCTGGGAGTTGGTGACGGAGAGGGAAGCCTGGGGTGCTACAGTCCATGGAGCTGCAAAAAGTTGGACACAACTGGGCAACTAAACTGAACTAATTACCTAAAACAGTGCCTGGCATATGTGTGGTCAGTCAGTTCAGTCACTCAGTGGTGTCCGACTCTTTGCGACCCCATGAATCACAGCACACCAGGCCTCCCTGTCCATCACCAACTCCCAGAGTTCACTCAGACTCATGTCCATCGAGTCAGTGATGCCATCCAGCCATATCATCCTCTGCTGTCCCCTTCTCCTCCTGCCCCCAATCCCTCCCAGCATCAGACTCTTTTCCAATGAGTCATCTCTTTGCATGAGGTGGCCAAAGTACTGGAGTTTCAGCTTCAGCATCATTCCTTTCAAAGAACACCCAGGGCTGATCTTCTTTAGGATGGACTGGTTGGATCTCCTTGCAGTCCAAGGGACTCTCAAGAGTCTTCTCCAACACCACAGTTCTAAAGCATCAATTCTTCAGTGCTCAGCTTTCTTCACAGTCCAACTCTCACATCCATATATGACCACTGGAAAAACCATAGCCTTGACTAGATGGATTTTTGCTGGCAAAGTAATGTCTCTGCTTTTCAATATGCTATCTAGGTTGGTCATAACTCTCCTTCCAAAGAGTAAACGTCTTTTAATTTCATGGCTGCAGTCACCATCTGCAGTGATTTTGGAGCCCCAAAAAATAAAGTCTGACACTGTTTCCACTGTTTCCCCATCTATTTCCCGTGAAGGGATGGGACCAGATGCCATGATCTTCGTTTTCTGAATGTTCAGCTTTAAGCCAACTTTTTCACTCTCCTCTTTCACTTTCATCAGAGGCTTTTTAGTTCCTCCTCACTTTCTTGCCATAACAGTGGTGTCATCAGCATATCTGAGGTTATTGATATTTCTCCCGGCAATCTTGATTCCAGCTTGTGCTTCTTCCAGCCCAGTGTTTCTCGTGATGTACTCTGCATAAAAGTTAAATAAGCAGGGTGACAATATACAGCTTTTTCCTATTTGGAACCACTCTGTTGATCCATGTCCAGTTCTAACTATTGCTTCCTGACCTGCATATCGGTTTCTCAAGAGGCAGGTCAGGTGGTCTGGTATTCCCATCTCTTAGAATTTTCCACAGTTTATTGTGATCCATGCAGTTAAAGGCTTTGGCATAGTCAATAAAGCAGAAATAGATGTTTTTCTGGAACTCTCTTGCTTTTTCCATGATCCAGCAGATGTTGGCAATTTGATCTCTGGTTCCTCTGCCTTTTGTAAAACCAGCTTGAACATCTGGAAATTCACAGTTCACGTATTGCTGAAGCCTGGCTTGAAGAATTTTGAGCATTACTTTACTAGCGTGTGAGATGAGTGCAATTGTGCAGTAGTTTGAGCATTCTTTGGCATTGCCTTTCTTTGGGATTGGAATGAAAACTGACCTTCTCCAGCCTGTGGCCACTGCTGAGTTTTCCAAATTTGCTGGCATATTGAGTGTAGCACTTTCACAGCATCATCTTTCAGGTTTTGAAATAGCTCAACTGGAATTCCATCACCTCCACTAGCTTTGTTCGTAGTGATGCTTTCTAAGGCCCACTTGACTTCACATTCCAGAATGTTGGCTCTAGGTGAGTGATCATACCATTGTGATTATCTTGGTCATGAAGATCTTTTTTGTACAGTTCTTGTGGATTCTTGCCACCTCTTAATATCTTCTGCTTCTTTTGGGTCCATATTATTTCTGTCCTTTATCGAGCCCATCTTTACATGAAATGTTCCCTTGGTTTCTCTAATTTTCTTGAAGAGATCTCTAGCCTTTCCCATTCTGCTGTTTTCCTCTATTTCTTTGCATTGATCTCTGAGGATATGTGTGGTAGACACTCCATTAAATTTGTTGAATAAATTGATTATGGTAAATTTGCTTTTTATTGAAGAAAAAACTTATTGTTAACAAAGTATTTGTAAGTCACAATTATTGAATAATCAAAAACTTCGTGCTCTGATTTCAAACTCATTGACTCTTTCCCCCCCACCCCCCTCCCCCAAAAGATATATGGAAGACCTTCAATACTCAAAGCTTAAAGGTAAGCTGTAAGGTTCCTGGTTAATTTGAGTTAGAAAGTGAATGAAAAACTTGGAGAGCATTTTTAAATTGCCTTCATCTAGGAAAACAAACCCACTTTTGCTCTCAGAATAGTTGTCCACTCTCAGGTGCAAAGACATGGGAACTAGAATGTTCCTACAGTATCAAAATTGTCTCCAGAACTTTGGTTCAGTATCAAAAGTCTCTCCTGCTGTTTAGTGCATATGTCAGTTAAGCAAACTCATTCCTGTATCTGAAGCGTTTTCTGACAACATGACCTTGACCATGGCCCATGGCCCATGACTCTGACTCAGACTCCCTGGTCTCCTAGTGATGCTTTTTAGTCCTTGCTTTCTAATCTCCTTGCTCTCTAGGTTTTTTGACTGTGCACACTCATACTCTCAGTTTGTCCCTTGAATCTTAGCTGGTTTTCCAAATATTGACCTGTGTGATATAGATCCCTTTCATGAGTCACTGCCTTGTTGTGGTGAAGGGGCTTGCATAACCCGATGAAGCTATGAGCCGTGCTGTGTAGCCACCCAAAACAGATTGGTCATAGTGGAGAGTTCTAACAAAATGTGATCCACTGGAGGGGAGAATGGAAAGCCACCCCAGTATATTTGCCCTGAGAACTTCATGAACTGCATAAAAAGACAAAAATACATGACACTAAAAGATGAGTCTCCCAGATCTGAAGGTGTCCAATATGCTACTAGGGAAGAGCACAAAACTACTAATAGCTCCAGAAAGAATGAAGTTGCTGGGCCAAATCGAAAATGACACTCAGTTGTGGATGTCTCTGGTGATGAAAGTAAAATCCGATGTTGCAAAGAACAGTATTGCATAGGAACCTGGAATGTTAGGTCCATGAATCAAGGTAAACTGGACACGGCCAAGCAGGATATGGTAAGAATAAACATCGACATCTTAGGAAGCAGTGAACTAAAATGGACCGGAATGGGAGTATTTAATTCAGATGAGCATTATATCTACAACTATGAGCAAGAATCCCATAAAAGAAACAGAATAGCCCTTATAATCAACAAAAGAATCTGAAATGCAGTACTTGGGTACAACCTCAAAAACAACAGAATGATCTTGGTTCATTTCCAAGGCAAGCCATTCAACATCACAGTAATCCAAGTCTATGCCCCTTCCACTGTTGAGGAAGATGTTGAAGTTGATCAGTTTTATGAAGACCTAAGACTTCATGGGAAATAAATGGGGAAGCAGTGGAAACAGTGTCAGACTTTATTTTTTGGGGCTCCAAAATCACTGCAGATGGTGATTGCAGCCATGAAATTAAAAGATGCTTACTCCTTGGAAGAAAAGTTATGACCAACCTAGATAGCATATTCAAAAGCAGAGACATTACTTTGCCGACTAAGGTCCATCTAGTCAAGGCTATGGCTTTTCCTGTGGTCATGTATGGATGTGAGAGTTGGACTGTGAAGAAGGCTGAGCACTGAAGAATTGATGCTTTAGAACTGTGGTGTTGGAGAAGACTCTTGAGAGTCCCTTGGACTGCAAGGAGATCCAACCAGTCCATTCTGAAGGAGATCAACCCTGGGATTTCTTTGGAAGGACTGATACTAAAGCTGAAGCTCCAGTACTTTGGCCACCTCATGCGAAGAGTTGACTCATTGGAAAAGACTCTGATGCTGGGAGGGATTGGGGGCAGGAGGAGAGGGGATGACAGAGGATGAGATGGCTGGATGGCATCACGCATTCGATGGATGTGAGTCTGAGTGAACTCTGGGAGATGGTGATGGACAGGGAGGCCTGGCATGCTGCAATTCATGGGGTCGCAAAGAGTCGGACACAACTGAGCAACTGAACTGAACTGAACTGAAGACCTCTAGAACTAACACCAAATAAAGATGTTCTATTCATCACTGGGGATTGGAATGCAAAAGTAGAAAGTCAAGAGATACCTGGAATAACAGTCAAGTTTGGCCTTGGAGAACAAAATGAAGCAGGACAAAGACTAACTGAATTCTGCCAAGAGAATGCATTGGTTATAGCAAACACCCTTTTTCAACAACACGAGGGACAACGTTACACATGGACATCACCAAATGACCAATACCAAAATCAAATTGATTACATTCTTTGTAGCCAAAGATGGAGAAGCTGTATACAGTCAGAAAAAAAAATGAGACCTGGAATTGATTGTGGCTCAGATCACCAGTTTCTCATAGCAAAATTCAGGCTGAAACTAAAGAATTAAAGGAAAACCTCTAGGCCAGCCAGGTACAACTCAGATCAGATTACCTATGAATATGTAGTGGAGGTAACAAATAGATTCAAGGGATTAGATCTGGTAGCCAGAGTGCCTGAAGAACTATGGATGGGAGTCCATAATATTGAACAGGAGGCAGTGAACAAAGCTATCCCAAAGAAAAAGAAAAGCAGAAAGGCAAAGTGGTTATCAGAGGAGGCCTTAAAATAGCTACAAAAAAGAAGAGAAGCAAAAAGCAAGGGAGAATTGAAAGATATACCCAACTTAATGCAGATTTCCAAAGAACATGGAAAGATAAGAAGGCCTTCTTCAATGAACAGTGTATAAAACTAGAAGAAAACAACAGAAGGGCAAAGACTAGAGATCTCTTCAGGAAATTTGGAAATATCAAGTGAACATTTTGCTCAAAGACAGGCACAATAAAGGACATAAATGGTAGAGACCTAGTAGGCCGTGAAGAGATCAAGAAGAGATGGAATGGATGCACAGAAGAACTGTATAAAAAAGACCCAAATGAACTGGATTGATGTAATGATGTGGTCAGCCACCCAGAACCAAACATTCTGGAGAGCAAAGTGGGCCTTCGGAAGCACTGCTGTTAATAAAGCTAGTGGATGCAATGGAATTCCAATAGAACTATTCAAAACCCTAAACCCTAAAGGATGATGACTTCAAGGTGTTGCATTCAATATGTCAGCAAATCTGAAAGACCCAGCAGTGGCCACAGGACTGGAAAAGGTCAATCTTCATCCCAATCCCCAAGATGGGTAGTACTAAAGAATGAGCTAACCATCGAACTCATCTCCTGTACTAATAAGGTCATGCTTAAAATCTTGCCTGCTAGGCTTCAGTATTATGTGAATCAAGAACTTCCAGATGTCCAAGTTGGGTTTGGAAAAGGAAGAAGAACCAGAGATCAAATTGCCAACATTTGCTGGATCACAGAGAAAGCTAGGAAATTCTAGCAAAACATCTACCTCTGTTTCATTGACTATCGCAGTCTTTGTGTGGATCATAATAAACTGTGGAAAGTTCTTAAAGAGATGGAAATAAAAGACCATCTTACCTGTCTCCTGAGAAACTTGTATGTGGGTCCAAAAGCAATAATCTAGAACCCTGTATGGAAAAACTGATTGGTTCAAGATTGAGAAAGGAGTGTGTCAAGGCTGTTTGTGTCATCCTGTTTGTTTAATCTATACACTGAGCACATCATGAGACATGCCAGTCTGGATGAGTTACAAGCTGGAATCAAGACAGGCAGGAGAAACATCAACAACCTCAGGTAGTCAGATGATTCCACCCTAATGGCAGAAAGTGAAGAGGAACTAAAGAGCCTCATGATGAGGGTGAGGAAGAGAGTGAAAGAGCTGGCTTAAAACTAAATATTACCAAAACCTAAGATCATGGCATCTAGTTCAGTTCAGTTCAGTCGCTCGCTCAGTAGTGTCCAACTCTTTGCAACCCCATGAATCACAGCACACCAGGCCTCCCTGTCCATCACCAACTCCCAGAGTTCACTCAAACTCACATCCATTGAGTTGGTGATGCCATCCAGCCATCTCATCCTCTGTCATCCCCTTCTCCTCCTGCCCCCAATCCCTCCCAGCATCAGTCTTTTCCAGTGAGTCAACTCTTCACATGAGGTGGCCAAAGTACTGGAGTTTCAGCTTTAGCATCATTCCTTCCAAAGAACTCCCAGGGTTGATCTCCTTTAGAATGGACTGGTTGGATCTCTTTGCAGTCCAAGGGACCCTCAAGAGTCTTCTCCAACACCACAGTTCAAAAGCATCAATTCTTTAGCTTTCAGCTTTCTTCACAGTCCAACTCTCACATCCATACATGACTACTGGAAAAACCATAGCCTTGACTAGATGGACCTTAGTCGGCAAAGTAATGTCTCTGTTTTTGAATATACTATCTAGGTTGGTCACAACTTTTCTTTCAAGGAGTAAGCATCTTTTAATTTCATGGCTGCAGTCACCACCTGCAGTGATTTTGGAGCCCCCAAAAATAAAGTCTGACACTGTTTCCACTGTTTCCCCATCTATTTCCCATGAAGTGATGGGACCGGATGCATGATCTTCGTTTTCTGAATGTTCAGCTTTAAGCCAACTTTTTCACTCTCCTCTTTCACTTTCATCAGAGGCTTTTTAGTTCCTTTTCACTTTCTGCCATAAGGGTGGTGTCATCTGCATATCTGAGGTTATTAATATTTCTCCCGGCAATCTTGATTCCAGCTTGTGTTTCTTCCAGTCCAGCGTTTCTCATGATGTACTCTGCATATAAGTTAAATAAGCAGGGTGACAATATACGGCCTTTACGTACTCCTTTTCCTATTTGGAACCAGTCTGTTGTTCCATGTCCTATTCTAACTGTTGCTTCCTGACCTGCATACAGATTTCTCAAGAGGCAGGTCAAGTGGTCTGGTATTCCCATCTCTTTCAGAATTTTCCACAGTTTATTGTGATCCACACAGTCAAAGGATTTGGCATAGTCAATAAAGCAGAAATAGATGTTTTTCTGGAACTATCTTGCTTTTTTGATGATCCAGCAGATGTTGGCAATTTGAACTCTGGTTCCTCTGCCTTTTCTAAAACCAGCTTGAACATCAGGGAGTTCACGGTTCACGTATAGAGGACAGAAAGGTAGAAATATTAACAGATTTCCTCTTCTTGGGCTCTATAATCACTGCAGATGGTGACTGCATGCATGAAATCAGAAGACATTTGCTTCTTGGCAAGAAAGCTAAACAAACCTATGCAGTGTGTTGAAAAGCAGACATTACTCTGCTGAAAACATCGATATAGTCAAGGCTATGGTCTTCCCAGAGGTATGTGTAATTGTGAGAGCTGGACCATAAAGAAGGGGGGTGGGGCAAAGAATTGGTGCCTTTGAAATATGGTGCTGCAGAAAACTCCCCAGAGTCCCTTGGACAGCAAGGAAATTAAACCAGTCAATCTCAAGGGAAATCAATCCTGAATACTTGTTGGCAAGACTGAAGCTGAAGCTGAAACTCCAGTATTTTGGTCATCTGATGTGAACACCTGACACATTTGGAAAAGTCCCTGAAGCTGGAAAAGATCACGAGCAGCAGAAGAGGGTGTCAGAGGATGAGGTGGCTGGATGGCATCACTGATGCAATGGACATGACCTTGGGCAAACTTCAGGAGATGGTGCGGGACAGAGAGGCCTGATGTGCTGCAGTCTTTGGGGTCACAAAGAGTTGGACACGACTGGGAGACTGAATAGCAATGATAAATATAGAAGTGTATCCCAAAGATCCCCCTTCTCAGAATATTTGTTGACCAGCTGTGACAAGTGCAAGCAGTAGGCAGTCTCCACTCCCAACCCCATCAAGGACTGCTTCAGCTGCAAAGGACCATCTGCCCAGGGTAACAGGCTTCCCTGAGACAGCAGGTACTTAATGGTGACCTTGTGATGGACCCACTATGGAGCAGTTCTTGCTCCAGACTTCCTGCAGATTGGCCAAGGTGTTGCCAGGCATAATCACAAGCCAAATTCTCCCTCTGTCCAATTCTTCTCCCTCCTCTCTCTCCTTCATCAGCATTGATCTCTAATAATTATCATGTGTCTCCACACATGATCTCAATATCTACTTCTGGAGAATCCAATAATAACAACCTCCAACATTCTCAGCTAATAGAAATGTCAAGATTAAGAAAGTTGAAGAGGTAGAAAGTGAAGTACAACATACATGAGTGTTACTCAGAGAGCAATATATTATACATGAGAGACTCTTAAGAGTCCTCATTGTATTATGCGTTCTCAACATCAGCTAATAATATAAGAAAGCTACTTTGTTTTCTTAAGACTTTGAGCCAAAACTTTCTTCTAACTCACACTCTGGAAAATCTTCCTTTAGGTTGATAATTCTTTTGCAAAAAAAATAAATAATAATAATAATAAGACTTCTCTTGTGGTCCTCTGGTTAAGAATCTGCCTGCCAATGCAGGTGACACTAGTTGGATCCCTAGTCTAGGAAGATTCCACATACAGCAAAGCAACTAAGCCTGAAGGTCACAACTACTAAAGCCCAAGGACCCTACCATGTGTGCTTTGCAACAAGAGAAGACTCCACAAGGAGAAGCCTGTGAATCACAATCAGAGAGCAACCCTCCACAGCAACTACAGGAAGTTTACACAGCAACAAAGGCCTGGTGCAGTCAAAAATTAAATAAATAAACCTTCCTTTTAAGTTCTAAACAAATGAAAACCCATCAGTTCTGGAGATGATCAAAACATGGTTTAGGTTCTGAATCAGGACATAGGAGAACCAAACTTACTGTCGCATAGAATTTATAAGAACACCATCCTGATATCCTTATATTAGCAACATTCATTTGTCAAAATTTTGCTTTCAACTAAATGCCTTTCAGTTTTAAAACAATTTTGGAATAGAGTGGGCCTTTTTTACTTCTAAGATACAATGAACTTGGTAATATTTCTGCCGCTGGTTTTCTACCACCTTCTGTTAGCTTCTGTTAGTAATCACTTATTTACTTCCCTCATTGTGATATTTCCCTATATTATTCAAGGTGAAACTTTCTTTGAGCCAGTGTATCTAATAATGGGAGACACCTTATCTAGATCCAAAACCACGCAAAGGCCTCCCCTTTGCCTGAGGGTGAATATAGTTAACATTTTCCAAAACCCCTCTAGTCACCATGCAACCCTTCTGAGTGGCTGATTTCTGTGCCAAGCTCATTCGGTTTGGACCCTTATGAGAGGTTCTAAATTCCAAAGGCTGCTTGTTTGAAAATTCATGAGGTTCTCAATGATGCAGTTCCTTTTTTGGCTGCCCCATTGCTGGGTTCGTTCAGACAACAAGCTGCTTAGGGATGGATAATTTTTCCTCTTGGCTGCCAAAACCCACAGGGCAGGAGGTTGGTATTTCACTGCTATTGTAGAATTTTCAGAAGTTTGGAAAACAGAGAATTTTATTTTTTGTTTTGTTTTGATATAGGACATTTTGACAATGGCTTTGGCAGTGATACAAAAATCTCCATGCTTGTTAACCAGAATAACATTTGCAGCCATCTGGCTTGCATGTAGCACCCTCTGAGTAGGATAGATATAAAAGCAACAAGCAATTAAGAGGTTTAAAATGGTTTTCCCATTAGTTTCTGAACTATCCCATGGTAAAGATATAACAGGTAATGGAAGGATTGCTGATTCTTTGTCAGCACATTTCCCATCATGATAAAATTTGTCTGACACCTCCATTATTTCTTTATTTCTCAATCTCCCTTTACCACCATGATTCTTCCAGATTTCTGGACTTGGATTTTCCTTTTGTCCTAAACATAACATCTCCAATCATGACAAACCACAAAATCCACTAAAATCTACTACATGCCCAGTTATGTATATTATTCTTTTTTGAAAATGACTAAGGCTTGATTCCAGAGAACAGAGTAAAACTCTTAAAACAACATAATATGAATCACCGGCTTTTAATTTTAAGTTTCTGAGCCTAATCTTTATATGATAAACTTTAGGTATTTTATTAGGACAGTTTTAAACAACAAAACACAGAAGAAAGTTTTGATTCTTGAAACTGAAAAGACATAGCTCCTTTAGACCAGGAATTATACCTTTGATCTCTTTAAAATTATTCAAAGGTATTTATTATAATATCTACATTTACCTAGATATATAAACAGTACCATTGACTTGGACTTCTGTCAATTTCCAGTTCAATAGTAAGAGATCAAAGTTTTCCAAAGTGCTGGAAACAAAGGCTGAGCAGTTGTGCCGAAAGTAAAGAGTAAAGTGAGATAGGATTTGAGAAAAGATGCTTACTTTCCCCCTTCCAGCTTACTCCTTAAAGTCCTATCCTGCCTGCCTAGGAAACATGATCTGCTAGTAACCTGCAGAAGAGGCTTTGTGCTGCCACGTGTTTTGCACATTTTAAATAAAGTAACATATTTTTATCCAAGGCTTTCAGAGACTTCTCACTTAGTTGTCAGGTTCAGAAAACCCAGAGCTGGAAGAGTTCAGACAGGAATTTTCCCAAACAAATTAGCATGTTGGAGGATGATGTAAATGGCAGCATGAATTGCCCCTATGCTTGAGCACGTTTTGCAGCACAGCTAAGATATTAACAAGTGATGGTTTCATGCACTTGGTCTAGTGATTTATGAACTTGCTTCCTGATTTAATAGAGTGCTAGAAAGGATTGTTGTTATACCAACTAAAAGAATCATAAAATGGTAATGAATGTTATGAAACTTCATGAATATTTCATCTGAAGACAGGCTGTCAGATTTATCTTGAGGTTAAAGAGCACATAGGCCATAAATCAGGTTTGAGATGGAGCTGCTTGAAGTTCGTAGTTGGTGAAAACTGTTTACATGTTAGGCAAGGCTATCTGTGAGTGTTTATTATTTTACTGGCATGTTAAAACCCAGTTAACCTAAGATAAAGAAAAAAAACTTCAGATTTAAAATATAGCACTTTAAAAAGAATTAGCAAAGTTTCTAGGAAAGCACTAGGATTTTGGGGGGAAGAAAATTGACTTTATTGTAATTTTCCCATTGAATTTATTAAGTATTCAATATTATCATCAATATTCAATAAAAAGGTATCATAAAGTTACTAAATTGACACAATAATATGGAGTAATGAGCACAAGCATGTTCTTCAGCTATGAACTACATATATAGTCATCATTTATATTAAGCCTTTAATATATCATCAGTTTTGAGGCAATTTTTCAATTGAAATATTTATAGTTAGTTTAGAATTCACTACTTATTTCCTAGATAAGTGTGTTTCATTTCTTCCAATAGAACAACAGCATCAAAAAGAAATGCTTCTCTAGGCTACATCAATGACATAGAAGTGAAATTTAGTTCAGTGATTATGAAGTTCCCCTCTAGCTTTATAACTAGCTGAGAGCAAGCCTCTCCTTTAAATTGTTTTTTTCTTTTTGTGTTTTTAAAAGCAGGAAATGTGATTTAAATAGAGATGACCCTTCTGATAATCTTTTATTTATCTAGCAGTGGAAATAGAATCATTCATTAATATATTTGATCTGTCACTCAGCATAATTTTGAATGCTTACTATGTGACATGTACTTTGCTAGCTGATAGGGATGAAACTGTGGATGATTAAAACATGGTCCCTACCTGTAGAACATTTTGCTTCAAAAAATAGGTAAATAAGAAATTATTAAAAGTGTTATGGCTGACATAATAAGGGCTCTTATGAGAACGCATGAGAGGGGTATATGCCCTAGAGTTTAGGGATCAAAAATGGCACTTTGCAGAAAAGAATGTCTAAAGTCAGACCTCCAGGGAAGTAGAGAGGAGTAGACTAGGAGGAAAGAAAAAATATGACCTATTAGAGAAACTGAGGAAAGCCTGTAATAGTTGAAGTGTATTGAATATGTGTTTTCTGGGGAGAGGATGGAAAGGAAGGTGGGGAAGGAAGCAAAGGAGGGCATAGACCATGCCTTCAAACCCTGTAAGAGAGTTGAGGGGGGAGGGCTGGGGAATCGAATTATTTTTATTTTAAAAAGATGTTGAACATGACCAATGCTCTTGAATAGTGGAAAAGAAGATAAGTAAATAAATACACTCTCTAAGAAGAGAGTAAGATTGGGACAAATACCCTGAAGAATTTCCTAATAGAAATAGAGTAGTTTTGAAAGGTAGATGAAAAGATCTCTTTATGAAAGTCTTTAAAATAAAAATTATCTTTCATTTTAAAGAAGAGAAGATAGCTTACATTCTAAAGAAATATTACTATGCATGTCTTCATCCTCATCCTACTCAATACCTAGAATATGTTGTATTAAAGTAATAATTAATATTGATTAAGGAAATACAATCTACCATCCTTGCATGTTTTATCTATTAGCTTATTTAATCCTCATTTTAAAATCTATGCAGTAAATACTATAATTATCTCAATTTTAAAGTTGATGCAATTAGGCACAGTCGGCAAATGTGTGTTTGTCATACAATTAGGGAGTTGCAGAGCTAGGATTTGAACCTAGGCAGTCAGGCTCTTGACCATAATTGCAGGTCGCAGTGTTCCCAATCATGACATATTACATAGTCACACAGTTATCATCTAAAAGAAAAAAAATGTTCTCATTTACCCTTGAATATTCTTTTATGTCCATTTATGAGGGAGTCCACATTTTGAAGAAGAAAATTCTAATTTGATTTTGTGCAAGGCAAACACATTTGCAGATTTTACACTTGTAGCAATGTATTTGCCCACTGATTATTGATGAATGAACTTTGTGTTTTACTTTGGTACTAGTGAACAGTAAATGCACTGTGCATGACATCACTTATAAGGGAATAAATAATTTTAAAAACTTTCCTTCACAGAATATTATCACACTGAACTGTCATTCACATTACCCTAAACTGAGTTGTAATGTTATTACCTAGTAGGTGTCACATCCTTCATTCAGAATGGAAGCTGTGCTTTTCATTTCTAGAGGAAAACCACGCTACATTCTTAAGCTGATCTATGGGGCATAAGACCACAGCCTCTCCAATACAAACAGTCATCTGTCCAGTTGTCTGACCTGCTCCAGCCTAGTAAATAAGGACAGCATAAGATGACAAAAGGTTTCCAATGGAAACGGATTTATAGTCAGAATCAGTTTCTTATGTTTCCATTCATTTTGAATGAATACAAAAAATAATCTTGCTGCTAATACAAATGCCGCAAACTGAGCCATTAAATTGACAGTGTGATCAATCCCACTTCGCACTGCTTTATAAGCAAAATGCATCATTCTCAGGAGCTTTCTCCAGTTTAAATAATTGTAAGAAATATATTTCTTGCCTTTACTTTTATTGATAAAACACAGCATGTCATCTTAATTCATCCTTCCCCTGCTCTATTTTATCATCTTCTCTAGAGTGATTGGAATTCTGATCACCCTGTGTTTTGCTCTCAGATTGAAAGCCTCTATCTATTCATCTGTTATTCTTCACAAAGCAAGCTCTGGTATAACATCTGTTTTCTCACTGAATCTTCACCAGAGATTCAGATGCCAGCAAGCAATAACCTCTTGGAAATCCTCGAGGGTCCCTGCTATGTCTGGGCTTGAAGCTAACAAAATTAGTGGACAAAGTGCTGTTATTTGATTTTCATTCCTGAATTTGATTTGAGGTCCATGAGCTTAGTGGAGTGCTGATAATGTTTTACCATTCTTTGAAGCTAGTCATCACTTGATGAAAGGTTTAGAAGAGTGGAAGTATTAATTGCATATCTCAAATTTTATTCTTTCTCTTTTCCTCCACTGATGTTCAACTAAACTCACATCTTAGTTTAATCTTAGAACACTTCTAAAAACAAATGATGATTTAGAATTTCAAGTCTGAAATTGGCATCAGTTTGAATGTTTTTATTTCTTGATGGAATTTGCTGAAATTTTTATCCGTATATTTCAAACTACTGAGAAAAAATGTAGGCAAATTTAAATCAGAAGCATATTTTGGTCAACACGTGCATACATGCTAAGTCGCTTCAGTCGTGGCTGATTCTGTGCGACGTTATGGACTGCAGCCTGCCAGGCTCCTCTGTCCACGGGATCCTCCAGGCAAGAATGCTGAAGTGGGTGCCATGCCCTCCTCCAGCAGATCTTCCCTACCCAGGGATTGAACCTGCATTGGTGGGCAGGTTCTTCACCACTAGTGCCACCTGGTCATGATACAAGTCATGGGAAATACATAGCCTAGAAAATGTGTGGATATTGATCATTTTCATAATTAGTCATAACTGATGCTAAAAGACAAACTGTGTACTTTAAACTGGTTTATCTGTGCATATTAACACATAAAGATTTATACATGTAACTACTTGGGGCTTCCCTTGTGGCTCAGCTGGTAAAGAATCACCGGCAATGTGGGAGACCTGGGTTCAGTCCCTGGGTTGGGAAGACCCCCTGGAGAAGGGAAAGGCTACCTACTCCAGTAATCTGGCCTGGAGAATTCCACGGACTGTATAGTCCATGGGCTTGCAAAGAGTCGGACACAACTGAGTGGCCTTCGCTACTGTAACTACTTAGATACAATATTCATATATATATATATATTCATATATATATACACAATGGTAATAGAATTTTTCCAGGTTTCCTGTTCCTCAGTTTTACTGAGGTTTGACTGACAAATAAAATTGTAAGGTATTTAAAGTATACACTATGGTGATTTACGTATACATTAAGAAAAGATTTCTTCCACCTATTAAATCAACATATCCCATCACCTCACATGTTAATCTCCGTGTGTGTGAGAGAGAATAAATTCTTCTCTCTTAGCAAATTTCAACTATAAAAAATAGAGTTTTAAAGTCAATATTAGGAGCAATAAGTCATCTACTGTTCCATTATCCATTAAAGCAAAATAATCCATTCAAAACTTAGCAGTTTAAAACAACAGTTTATTATTTTTAAAGTCTCTCAATTGACCAGATTCACCTGGGGCATTCTTCTGCTTCATGTGGCATTGGCTGGGTTCACTCATTCAGCTGCATTCAGCTGAGGACTGAGCCTGACTGAAAGATTCAAGAAAGCTTTTACTCATAAGTCTGGCACTTTGATGCTCTCTATGCGGTTGTTCCTCATGTCTAGCTTGGACATCCTCACAACACGGTGGTCTCAGGATAGTCAGACTTTTGCACAGCAGCTGGCTTCAAGAGGTATAAAGTGGAAGCTGCCAGTCTCCTTAAGCACTAGCCCTATCGTTGGCATAGCATCACTTGAGCTCCATTCTATTGGGCAAAGGAAGTCACAAGCCCAGCTCAAATTCAAGAGGAATAGACTCTACCTCTTGACTGGTAGAACAACATGAATATAGAGGAAAGGTGGGGAGACTATCTAGCGCACCTACTGAAATCCAGATTTCAAGAGTCTATTTCAAAAAGTAGACCAGAAATACTCTCAGACTTCTTACTTATCCTGGTGGCAGTGGTGTTAGTTTCTCAGTCATGTCCAACTCTTTGTGATCCCATAGACTGTAACCCACAAGGCTCCTCTGTCCTTGAAATGCCCCAGGCAAGAATGCTCGAGTGGGTAGCCATTCCCTTCTCCAGGAGATCTTCCCAACTCAGGATTTGAATCCAGGTCTCCCTCACCGCAGGCAGATTCTTTACCACCTCAGTCACTACTAGACAATAATTGGTTTCTCCAAAATATTAATCTGTCTAAAGTCCATGTAACACTATATGTTAAAAATTCATGTATTAATCAGCCTGTGATCTTTAACGGACATTTACTAATTTTAACACGGAAATTAATCCTCTTATTTCAAACATTGTCTTTCTCTCACTTTGCTTCCAATTTTCACCAGCCTTTTCTTCTTCAGTTAAGATTTCCCCCTGGAATACAATTTGAAACCAAGCAGAAAATGAAAATTGAAAGCAAATTTATAATTTGTTTACACGTATGATCTACTCAATCTAGTCAAAACCAATCAACCATTCAGAAGGTCAAAGCTCTGAGCTTTGCATAACCTGAGAAGTTGTCAGGCAGTGTTTCTCTCTCTCCATCTCACTCAAAGTAGTTCCAGTTTTCAATTATCCACACCAATCATATTCCCAATTGACAAGAGTAACTAACAGGTAACTTTATGTTTAATAAGTATTTAATAAGTTTCAATCACAAAATATTTTTTACAAATAAATCAAACAGAGTCAGCCTAGTTCTTCTGTGTAAAAACACTGATCAAGGTCCCAAAATATGCTAGCCATTGGGAATATAAAAGTATATGATCTCCTTTTCAAGGTTTCAGAAAGCTAGGAAAGCATAAAATACTGCTTGAGGTCTCTGGTGTAGTTTTCTTGAATCTTTAGTAATATGAGCCAATATGACCTCTCATCAAAATTTCCATTTATAATGCTTTCAGTATCCTCAAGTGAGATTAAACCAAATAAAACTGCTGGATGGACATAAGGATATTTAACAATAGAAGGATTCTAAATTAAAGACAGAATGATTTCAGGCACAGTTTTCTCATCTGCAGATCAGAGATTTGAAAGACAAAAATTTCACACAGAAAAGTCCTCTGTAGGTTACTACAAAGTGAGGTGGTCAGCTTCCACAGGATATGAATGATACCTGGAGGGTTTGGTATACTGATTAATTCAATACATATTTACTGAGCACTTCTGTGCCAGCTTTGGCTGGGTACACAATGTAAAATGACTTCCCTCGTGACTCAGATGGTAAAGCATCTGCCTATAATGCGGGAGACCTGGGTTCAATCCCTGGGTCGGGAAGATCTCCTGGAGAAGGAAATGGCAACCCACTCCAGTACTCTTGCCTGGAAAATCCCATGGATGGATGAGCCTGGTAGGCTACGGTCCCTGGGGTGGCAAAGAGTCAGACATGACTGAGCGACTTCACAATGTAAAATAAAAAAGATGCAGTCTCTGCTTTCACAGAGCCTCCTGTCTAACGGTAAATACAGACATGCAAGTAGTTACATTTAGTGTGATGTATTTTAGAAGCAATATGAAGTCCCATGGGAGCATATTATAGGGTTCTCTATTCCAGGGCTGGGGCATCAGAAAAGATGAGCATAAGTGGGTTAAACAAAAGTTTGAGGGCATGGAGAACAGTGTTTCAGGCAGAAGGAAGAGAATTGTGCATAGACCCAGAGTTAAGAAAGGATGTTGTCTTCTGAAAACATAAGAGATTTCATCCAGCAGAAGTACTATTGTGATAGGAAATTGTTGAATGAGAATGCACTGTGTGTGTGCTAAGTCTCTTCAGTTCAGTTCAGTTCAGTCGCTCAGTCGTGTCTGACCCTTTGTGACCTCATGAATCGCAGCACACCAGGCCTCCCTGTCCATCAACAACTCCCGGAGTTCACTCAGACTCATGTCCATTGAGTCAGTGATGCCATCCAGCCATCTCATCCTCTGTCCTCCCCTTCTCCCCCTGCTCCCAATCCCTCACAGCATCAGAGTCTTTTCCAATGAGTCAACTCTTCGCATGAGGTGGCCAAAGTACTGGAGTTTCAGCTTTAGCATCATTCCTTCCAAAGAAATCCCAGGGCTGATCTCCTTCAGAATGGACTGGCTGGATCTCCTTGCAGTCCAAGGGACTCTCAAGAGTCTTCTCCAACACCACAGTTCAAAAGCATCAATTCTTCAGTCTCAGCTTTCTTCACAGACCAACTCTCACATCCATACATGACCACTGGAAAAACCATAGCCTTGACTAGACAGACCTTAGTCGGCAAAGTAATGTCTCTGCTTTTTAATATGCTCTCTAGGTTGGTCATAACTTTCCTTCCAAGGAGTAAGCGTCTTTTAATTTCATGGCTGCAATCACCATCTGCAGTGATTTTGGAGCCCCAAAACATAAAGTCTGACACTGTTTCCACTGCTTCCCCATCTATTTCCCATGAAGTGATGGGACCAGATGCCATGATCTCCGTTTTCTGAATGTTGAGCTTTATGCCAACTTTTTCTCATGTCCAACTCTTTCCAACCCCATGGACATAGCCCTTCAGGCTCCTCTGTCCCTGAGATTCTCCAGACAAGAGTACTGGAGTGGGTTTCTATGCCTTTCTCCAGGGGATCTTCCCAACCCAGAGATCAAACCCACGGTTCTTACGTCTCCTGCATTGGCTGGTGGTTCTTTCCACTAGCACCACCTGAGAAGCCATGAGAGCACAGCTTCAACAGCTACGCTGTTGAATCTTGATGAGTGGGAAAGGGGGATTTTAGTTATGTAGGTCTGTTAACATCCCTATTCTAAAGATTTCCATTTATAGAATACACCATGTATGTTTTCAGCTTTGCACAGCTTATGTATCTGAATTTGAGCATAACACACACACAAGAAACAGGAAGAAAATATATCAACATTTTATCCATGCTGGATGGTGGGATTACAGATGATTTTTTTTCTAAATTTGCTACTTTTAATTTTTTTGTATTTCCAAAACTTTACACAATGAAAGAAAAGTGAAAATGAAAGTTACTCAGTCATGTCCGACTCTTTGCAACCCCAGAATTATCCAGGTGGGAACACTGGAGTGGGTACCCTTTCCCTTCTCCAGGGGATCTTCCCAACCCAGGGATCAAAGCCAGGTCTCCCACACTGCAGGTGGATTCTTTACCATCTGAGTTACAATACCACACACAAATAGACATAACAGAAAAACATCATTGTGTAAATGTGACATAACATGTGACTGTAACTACAAATTATGTTTCTGAACTTTTATAAATCTATTTCTAAGGGACATTTCCTATGCAAGTGTTCTTTATATTTTTTAATAAGATATTTTGTATTTGGAGACAGTTGAATTGAGTGAGTAACTGACTTTAGAACTGGATTCTTTAAAAAAAAAAACAAAAGCAATATTAAGAAACACAGAAAAGCATACATTTTAATGATGTTTCCTACTCACAGAACATAATCCTTACATTCAGTAAATATGTTTTATATGTATTTTGTATATTTTTCACACATAATTTCATATATATGTGATTTGAATCCAACATAGCAGAAACTATTTTGTACACTCTGCGAATATCCTGAACACTGCCAGAATTCATCTCTTACTCAAAGTACCTCTAAACTTCAGTAAGGCATAACTAGAAGTTAACATTTTTCTAACAATTTTCTGTTCACTAGTCACCCCAATTTTTGCCTCATTATTTATTTGTAAATTCTACTCATCAAACTCAAATCCACAATACCATCACACAGTTCAGAATTTAAACTCAGAGTAGACAGGAAAACAAACTCCTGTTTAACCTTGTGTGTATGCCTGAGACCACAGAGGATGCACACACAATAAATGCACCCGTGACAACTGCAATAAAGATGCAAGAGTGATGTGTGTCCCTGAAAAGCGACAAGAATAGAGCGCTTTGTCCTCCTAGCTCCATTTCTCAGAGCTGCGTTTGTGCCATTTTCCATAATTCCAGGCTTGACTGTCAACACAGAAAGGGAATGATCTAGTCTGAGCTCTCACACATAGACCTTCCAAAGCCCCTGGCATATTCGGAACATCAAAATTCATAGCTTAATGTGTTTACTTTAAGGAAACTCACTTGGTTATCAAATATGAAGTGTCACAGCTAGGATTTTAAAAAGAAAGAAAGGAAACCTAACATGCCTGAATTATTAATTATTAGTTTACAGTTTAAGTCTTTACTTGGCAAAACAATTCACTTTTCAAAGATTGTATAACAAGTCTTAGGCACAGCTAGAGCAAACATTTGTGCTAGTATTAAATCTGGCTATTTCCACATATGCTCACTGTGACTTCAGGCACAGAGCTGTAGGGAGAAAGGCCAGCAGTCACTCATTCACATCATGCTGATAACAGTGATTTGGGTTGGCAGGCGAGCTGTGGCAAAAGAAACATGAATATTAATATTTATACCTTGCCTTTCTCCTGCCTTAAATCTACTGAAGATTTATCTTTAGGCTATTCTTGTAAGGAACACAAGTATCAATTTAAAAAGAAGAAGAAGAAAAAGTTAAGGTTTCTGTTCAAGTAGTGTAGTTCCAATTAAGAAAAATATCTTTGGTATTTGAAGTTCCCAAACTGATATTCCCTGGTTGGACAAGAAAAGGTGTTCCAGTTATTTACTTTCTGTGTGGCTGCTATCAAATCAACAATGTGACTTACCCTTCTCCCTGAAGACAGGAAGAAGACTGATCAAATCCAAAAGAGATTGAATGGATTCTCCTACGATAGGAAACCTTGTTCCAGACCCTTAAAATCTAGGGGAGAAAAGAGAGCCATGACTTAATAATTGCATGGTAACTGGAGATATTAAAGGGATCTGTGGGCTTATTTGCACTATTTCTCTTTCTTGAAGCAGACTACCACCCAAACCATGTTTGCAATATTATAAGCCACAAGTGGTGAGGCAGGCAACTTTTAGTGGTGGAGCTAATAAATCCAAACCCTTGTGTTCAATTAATGTGTCCTAATGCTTAAAATTATATTTTTATGTCATTCTTAGAAACAGAGAAAAAAGAATGCCTCTAAGATTTCCCTTTCTCCTTCCTTGTTTCCCTTTTTCCTTCTTTCCTTTCTGATTTTCTGAACTAAATTAACTTAATTCATTTGCAAAATCTTTGGGCAATTTACCAAACAATCGTATTGTATGTTCAACAACTTAGCTTGCCCAGTAAAATCTGCAAGTAGTAGAAGGAGCACAAGGGAAGCACAGAGGAAGTGAGCTCAGATGCTCTCAGATGGAGTGACCCAAGCTCCATCCAGTCATGAGAGCCACTTGTAAACAGAAAGAGGCAGCCTAGAAATTGTAGAAAAGCTATTTCAAGCAATGGATCAAAGAGAAATACATAAGGTACACATGAGACATAAGTTATAGGACTAAGAGAAAGTACCCTGTGGAATAAATGGCTTAAAATAGGCACTAAGAGATCAATAGGATGTAATAGATAGAGGGGTATCTTCTATGAACATAGTATGAATACCAAGGGAGAGACCAAAATAGTCTGAAGAAAACTAAGAATTTTGGAATTTTATGAAGCAACATTAGACAGAAAAAATCAGGCCAGATAAGAGCAGGGTTTGAAATCGTTATCAATTGCAGCAATTACAATTATATTTCAGATTAAAAGGAACATTAAAACAGATGTTGCCAGTATTGGATTTGTAATTTCCATCATTATTCTAATACACTGTAAATCCTAGAATATAAGCTTGAAATCTTGAAGAAAAAACTATTATGATCACTGGCAAACTTATTCCAAGTTGTTCTACATCTCTATTTGGGTAATACAACATTCATTCTCCTATATATAGTCCAGATACAGGAAGGTAGTTTTTCCATTCAAAATGAACTCATAAAGTTTTCCATATATTAGAAGTATATTTGCCCCTACAAGTACATCTACTTATACACGAGAGGATTTGAAAAGTCAGTGAGCATATCCAACCATCTCTGACAGAAAAATTAAATAACTATGACATCTTGCATATAAATTCAAGCACTTAATGCCAAATCACTTGCATTTGAATTTCATGTGTTTGAAGAGATGAATACTACTTGTTCACAGATTCTTTTTATGTTTTTAGAGAATAAAATGGATCACAAACCTATCCACATTCCTTAATTCTTACAAAAAGATTCCTTGTAAAGATAAAGGCCTTTATTTTGTATCACAAGTTACCCAGGAAAAATTTTCATTTGATTGTAAAATATTACCAAATGTCTCCAGGTAGTTTATAAATACACAGCCCTAAGAGATCTATGAAGACCTACAAGACCTTTCAGAACTAACACCCAAAACATGTCCTTTTCACTAGAGGGGACTGGAATGCAAAAGCAGGAAGTCAAGAAACACCTGGAGTAACAGGCAAATTTGGCCTTAGAATACGGAATGAGGCAGGGCAAAGGTTAATAGAGTTTTGCCAAGAGAATGCACTGGTCATAGCAAACACCCTCTTCCAACAACACAAGAGAAGACTACACATGGACATCACCAGATGGTCAACACCGAAATCAGATTGATTATATTCTTTGCAGCCAAAGATGGAGAAACTCTAAACAGTCAGCAAAAACAAGACCAGGAGCTGACTGTGGCTCAGATCATGAACTCCTTATTGCCAAATTCAGACTTAAATTGAAGAAAGTAGGGAAAACCACTAGACCATTCAGGTATGACCTAAATCAAATTCCTTACGATTATACAGTGGAAGTGAGAAACAGATTTAAGGGACTAATCTGATAGATAGAGTGCCTGATGAACTATGGATGGAGGTTCATGACATTGCAGGGATCAAGGAGACATAGATCAAGACCATCCCCATGGAAAAGAAATGCAAAACAGCAAAATGGCTGTCTGGGGAAGGCCTTACAAATAGCTGTAAGAAGAAGAGAAATGAAAAGCAAAGGAGAAAAGGAAAGATATAAGCATCAGAATGCAGAGTTCCAAAGAATAGCAAGGAGAGATAAGAGAGCCTTCCTCAGTGATCAATGCAAAGAAATAGAGGAAAACAACAGAATGGGACAGACTAGTGATCTCTTCAAGAAAATTAGAGATACCAAGGGAATATTTCATGAAAAGATGGGCTCAATAAAGGACAGAAATGATATGGACCTAACAGAAGCAGAAGATATTAAGAAGAGGTGGCAAGAATACACAGAAGAACTGTACAAAAAAGATCTTCATGACCAAGATAAACATGATGATATGATCACTCACCTAGAGCCAGACATCCTGGAATGTGAAGTCAAGTGGGTCTTAGAAAGCATCACTACAAACAAAGCTAGTGAAGGTGATGGAATTTCAGTTGAGCTATTTCAAATCCTGGAAGATGATGCTGCGAAAGTGCTGCACTCAATATGCCAGCAAATTTGGAAAACTCAGCAGTGGCCACAGGACTGGAAAAGGTCAGTTTTCATTCCAATCCCAAAGAAAGGCAATGCCAAAGAATGTTCAAACTACCACACAATTGCACTCATCTCACACTCTAGTAAAGTAATGCCCAAAATTCTCCAAGCCAGGCTTCAGCAATACGTGAACCGTGAACTTCAGATGTTCAAGCTGGTTTTGAAAAAGGTAGAGGAACCAGAGATCAAATTGCCAAGATCTGCTGGATCATCGAAAAAGCAAGAGAGTTCCAGAAAAACATCTATTTCTGCTTTATTGACTATGCCAAAACCTTTGACTCTGTGGATCACAATAAACTGTGGAAAATTCTAAAGAGATGGGAATACCAGACCACCTGACCTGCCTCTTGAGAAACCTATCTGCAGGTCACGAAGCAACAGTTAGAACTGGACATGGAACAACAGACTGGTTCCAAATAGGAAAAGGAGTACGTCAAGGCTGTATATTGTCACCCTGCTTATTTAAGTTCTATGCAGAGTACATCATGAGAAATGCTGGGCTGGAAGAAGCACAAGCTGGAATCAAGATTGCCAGGAGAAATATCAATAACCTCAGATATGCAGATGACACCACCTTTATGGTAGAAAGTGAAGAGGAACTAAAAAGCCTCTTGATGAAAGTGAAAGGGGAGAGTGAAAAAGTTGGCTTAAAGCTCAACATTCAGAAAACGAAGATCATGGCATCTGGTCCCATCACTTCATGGGAAATAGATGGGGAAACAGTGGAAACAGTGTCAGACTTTATTTTTCTGGGCCGCAAAATCACTGCAGATGGTGACTGCAGCCATGAAATTAAAAGATGCCTACTCCTTGGAAGGAAAGTTATGACCAATGTAGGTAGCATATTGAAAAGCAGAGACATTACTTTGCTAACAAAGTTCCATCTAGTCAAGGCTATGGTTTTCCAATGGTCATGTATGGATGTGAGTTGGACTGTGAAGAAAGCTGAGCACTGAAGAATTGATGCTTTTGAACTGTGGTGTTGGAGACTCTTGAGAGTCCCTTGGACTGCAAGGAGATTCAACCAGTCCATTCTAAAGGAGATTAGTCATTGATGTTCTTTGGAAGGAATGATGCTAAAGCTGAAATTCCAATACTTTGGCCACCTCATGCAAAGAGTTGACTCATTGGAAAAGACTCTGATGCTGGGAGGGATTGGGGGCAGGAGGAGAAGGGGACGACCAAGGATGAGATGGCTGGATGGCATCATTGACTCGATGGACGCGAGTCTGGGTGAACTCCGGGAGATGGTGATGGACAGGGAGGCCTGGCGTGCTGCAATTTACGGGGTCACAAAGAGTCAGACATGGCTGAGCGACTGAACTGAACTGAAGAGATAAGAGATGAGGGGAAATAAGGAGAGAAATGTAAACAGTCATGCATGGACCTATCCTAAAAGAATCTATAACCTACAAACAGAAATAAGATATGCATACACACTCATGTATACTGCAAAGTTAAAGATGATGAATGTAAAAAGATGAAGCAGGATGATATACAAAAAAAATTATCGCCATTAAAGTCAACCAACACTGGATCTGATTTTCAGCTCTGCCAGTGTGACTCTTGACAAGTTAAACAATTTGGTTTAATTTCCTTTTTGCTATAGAATGAGTGTAATAGTGTGCACCATTTATAATTGTTATGGTGCTAAATGAAGTAACGTGTACATGATGTGACTCAGTGTCAAGGTCCAAGAATCTGCTCTGTAATAGTTACTATGATCATTATAAGAAGAGAACTAATAAAGCACCATCAAATTGCAGAGGAAGGAGAAATAATTTTAAGAAACACTATAGAAATAAAATGTATACAACTTGTGGGAGGTTAAAACTTATAGAGGTAAGGGGGAAAGGAGGCAAGGTTGAAAGTTTTGAAGACAAGTATATGAAACGGTGGTGGTGGTGCCATTAACAAAATAAAAGTGAGGAGGTGTGAGGATGAGGAATTAACCCATGATGGGAACTGCTGTTTACAGAAAAGGACATCACTAGTCTTTACCCATCTTGTATTTAACCAAGTATTTTTTTGATTTTTAGAAATAGGAAGAACATAAAAGTCCTTATCCCATGGGTCTTATTTAAGCAAATTAAATTACAAGCTCAACATAAGTGATACAATATGAGATGCACTTTTACAAAACTTCACCTGCACAGGCCCCCTCGGACCATGCAGCTGGTTCAGAATCACCTGACTGTGCAAGAAAAGGACTTTGACAGAGTTGAAAAACTTGGCTGCTTAAGGAACAAATGTTATTGTACCCACCTAACCAAAAATGAATCGAAAACTTCCAAATTCTCCATGCTAAAAGAAAACACGTGTCTTCAAATATAACATGATGTAAGCTTAGGTTGGAAGCTATTTGAATGATGAAATCCTCTATTACATGAAGAGACCTACAACAAACAGAAAACCCCCCAGGTGATTTCACAAAGCGCCAGTGATTTTCAACTTGGTAACCTCCAGGAATGCTGCTAAAGGCAAATTACTGGGTAAAAGGATTTTTCTTTTCCTTGCAGATAGGCTTTGGGCCTACATCCAAACACTTCATATATTTTGCATTCTTTTAATTTTTCTTCAGAGGAGCTTGGCACAATTATCTTAAAATTATTCAAAATGTAAAGCTACTTTAAAATACTTCCTCCAGTGTGTTAATAGAGAAAACGGTCATGTCTGAACTAGCCTTAGTAACATATCCAGGAAATAAATGAACTGACTGATCATATGAACAGTTTTTCCCACAGGAAGTTGACTAAATGGGTTGACTCTGCCAGGTCACAGCAAATAAAAGCAGATCCTACAACAGACTATATAACCTCTGGAAAAAGAAAGCACCTTTAAAAAAAAATTACTGCAGTTTTATAGTCTTTGGACTTCATCCTAAAACAAATATGATTGTTTTCTTGTTTTTCAGCTTCCCTAAAAGTAATATGCATTGCTCTTTCTAACTGTAGTTTTCTGGATAGAGTTCTGAAGGTGTCTAGAATCCTACCTCTTCCATACATAAAAATGAAGTAATATAGTCACGGAGCCACACAGCCATAAACAATGGGATATAACTCTCCAGGAAGTGTTAAACTTTCTTTGGGAATGTGGCTCCATAGAAAATTCTCCCCAAGGGAAAAAATCTATCTCATGTGGTATGTTGAAGGGAGTCCTTCGTATTTTGATGTAACATTCATTAGTTCCTTTTTGGAATTTTGAGTCTGTTCTAATGAAGTGGATGAACCTAGAGCCTAATATACAGAGTGAAGTGAGTCACTCAGAAAGAGAAGAATGAATATCATATATTAATGCATATATATAGAATCTGGAAAGATGGTACTGATGAACTTATTTGCAGGATAGCAATGGAGATGCAGATACAGAGAACAGTTATGGACTTAGTATAGGAAGGAGAGGATGAGATGAATTGAGAGAAGAGCATGGAAACATATACACTACCAAATGTAAAATAGATAGCCAGTAGGAATTTGCTGTATGATGGCAAGGAGCTCAGACCAGTGCTCTGAGACAACCTAGANATTTAAAAATGAATAAGTAAATAAAAATTTTAAAATAATTTCCATTAATTCCTTTTTAATACAGAAAATATGAAAATAAACATAAAATTGTTCACAATCCCATAACACACATGAACTCTGGTGATATTTAAAAGAAAAATAAAAAGATGAATAATACATGCAAATAGGAAGAAATTTCAAATACCACTGAAAAGTATAAAAATAAAGTCTCCTCATTCCCATCTCTAAACTCTTTTTGCAGAGGTGAACAGTGGTAATCGTTTCCTGCCCATCCTCGAAAATAATTGACATATCAGCTACACTAATCTTTAAAAATGTTTCAACTGAAGAATTATACAAAACAATTATCATGTGCTTTGCACTTTTACTTAATATATTTTGGGTGTTGCTGTTCAGTCACTAAGTCGTCTCTGATGCGACCCCATGAACTGCAGTACAACAGGCTTCCCTATTCACTTTCTTCCAGAGTTTGTTCAAACTCATGTCCATTGTGTCAATGATGCCATATAACCATCTCATTCTCTGTCATCCCCTTCTCCTCCTGCTCTCAATTTTTCCCAGCATCTGGGTCTTTTCCAGAGTTGGGTCTTTGCATCACATGGCCAAAGTATTGGAACTTCACCATCAGTCCTTCCAGTGAATATTCAGGGCTGATTACCTATTGACTGGTTTGATCTCCTTGCTTTTCAAGGAACTCACAGCAGTCTTCTCCAGCACCACAATTCGAAGCATCAATTCTTGGTGCTCAGCTTTTTTATGGTCCAACTCTCACATCCATACATGACTACTGGAAAAAGGGCCTTTGTTGGCAAAGTGATGTCTCTGCTTTTTAAAACACTGTCTAGGTTTGTCATAACTTTACTTTCAAGGAGCAAGTGTCTTTTGATTTCTTCAGTGCTGTCACCACCCACAGTAATTTTGGAGCCCAAGAAAATAAAATCTGTTGCTCTTTCCACTTTTACCCCATCTATTTGCCATGAAGTCATGGGACCAGATGCCATGATCTTCGTTTTTTGAATGTTGAGGGTTTTTTTTTTTTTTGAAGGATAATGGCCTTTTNGCCATGATCTTCGTTTTTTGAATGTTGAGGGTTTTTTTTTTTTTTTTGAAGGATAATGGCCTTTTTTATTTTTTAAAAATTATTTATTTATTTATTTTAATTGGAGGCTGGTTACCTTACAATATTGTAGTGCTTTTTGCCATACATCTACATGAATCAGCCATGGGTGTACATGTGTTCCCCATGCTGAACCCCCCTCCCACCTCCCTCCCCATTCCATCCCTCTGCATCATCCCAGTGCACCAGCCCTGAGCACCTTGTCTCACCCATCAACCCTGGACTGGCGATCTGTTTCACATATGATAATATACATGTTTTGATGCTATTCTCTCAAATCATCCCACCCTCACCTTCTCCCACAGAGTCCAATAGACTGTTCTATACACCTGTGACTCCTTCATTGTGCTGCATATAGCGTTATCGTTAGCATCTTTCTAAATTCCATATATATGCGTTAGTATTTTGTATTGGTGTTTTTCTTTCTGACTTACTTCACTCTGTATAATAGGCTCCAGTTTCATCCACCTCATTAGAACTGATTCAAATGTATTCTTTTTAATGGCTGAGTAATATTCCATTGTGTATATGTACCTCAGTTTTCTTATCCATTCATCTGCTGATGGACATCTAGGTTGCCTCCATGTCCTGGCTATTATAAACAGTGCTGCGATGAACACTGGGGTACACGTGTCTCTTTCAATTCTGGTTTCCTTAGTGTGCATGCCCAGCAGTGGGATTGCTGGGTCATATGGCAGTTCTATTTCCAGTTTTTTAAGGAATCTTCACACTGTTCTCCATAGTGGCTGTACTAGTTTGTATTCCCACCAACAGTGTAAGAGGGTTCCCTTTTCTCCACACCCTCTCCAGTATTTATTCTTTGTAGATTTTTTGGATAGCAGCCATTCTGACCGGCCTGAGATGGTACCTTATTGTAGTTTTGATTTTCATTTCTCTGACAATGAGTGATGTTGAGCATCTTTTCATGTGTTTGATAGCCATCTGTATGTCTTCCTTAAAGAAATGTCTGTTTAGTTCTTTGGCCCATTTTTGGATTGGGTCATTTATTTTTCTGGAATTGAGCTGCAGGAGTTGCTTGTATATTTTTGAGATAATTCTTTGTCAGTTTCTTCGTTTGCTATTATTTTCTCCCATTCTGAAGGCTGTCTTTTCACCTTGCTTATAGTTTCCTTTGTTGTGCAAAAGATTTTAAGTTTAATTAGGTCCCATTTGGTTTTTTTTTGTTTTTATTTCCATTACTGTGGGAGGTGGGTCATAGAGGACCCTGCTGTGATTTATGTTGGAGAGTGCTTTGCCTATGCTTTCCTCTAGGAGTTTTATAATTTCTGGTCTTATGTTTAGATCTTTAATCCATTATGAGTTTATTTTTGTGTATGGTGTTAGAAAGTGTTCTAGTTTCATTCTTTTACAAGTGGTTGACCAGTTTTCCCAGCAACACTTGTTAAAGAGATTGTCTTTTCTCCATTGTATATTCTTGCCTCCTTTGTCGAAGATAAGGTGTCCATAGGTGTGTGGATTTATCTCTGGGCTTTCTATTTTGTTCCATTGATCTATATTTCTGTCTTTGTGCCAGTACCATACTGTCTTGATGACTGTGGCTTTGTAGTAGAGCCTAAAGTCAGGCAGGCTGATTCCTCCAGTTCCATTCTTCTTTCTCAAGATTGCTGGTATTCAAAGTTTTTTGTATTTCCATACAAATTGTGAAATTACTTGTTCTAGTTCTGTGAAAAATACCATTGGTAGCTTGATAGGGATTGTGTTGAATCTATAGACTGCTTTGGGTAGTATATTCATTTTCACTATATTGAATCTTCCAATTCATGAACATGGTATATTTCTCCATCTATTTGTGTCCTCTGATTACTTTCATCAGTGTTTTATAGTTTTCCATATATAGGTCTTCTGTTTCTTTAGGTAGAAATATTCCAAGTATTTTATTCTTTTTGTCACAATGGTGAATGGAATTGTTTCCTTAATTTCTCTTTCTGTTTTCTCATTGTTAGTATATAGGATTGCAAGGGATTTCTGTGTGTTAATTTTTATGCTGCAACTTTACTATTGCATGTTGAGTTTTAAGCCAGCATTTTCACTCTCCTCTTTCACTCTCATCAAGAGGTTCTCTATTTCCCTTTCAGAGGAGTGGTATCATCTGCATATCTTAGGTTGTTGATATTTCTCCATCAATCTTGATTCATCTGGCCTGGCATTTTCATAATGTACTCTGCATAGAAGTTAAATAAACAGGGTGACAATATACAGCCTTGATGTACTCCTTTCCCAGTTTTGAACCAGTCTGTTGTTCCATGTCTGAATCTAACTGTTGCTTCTTGTCCTTCATAGAAGTTTCTCAGGAGACAGGTAAGGTGGTCTGGTTTAATTTTTTATTTGCCCCTAATTTACCCTATCTCTTCACTTACCCTCAAGCTTTTCCGTTTTTATGTCTCTCCCAACACCCTAGTGTAGTATTTTGCATGCAACAAGTGTTGATAATAATTTGCTTAGTGAATAATTATATGCTATAAAAAGTAGACTAATAAAAGGACAAAAATTTATAGGTGATATAGTAGATTATTGTTTTGATTGGCATTTGTTTTATGAGTGAACTTGAGCATCTGATTATATTATTATTGGTCCTTCAAAATTTTTCATTTTTTTGCCTAAGGTATTTCTTCATATTCTATGCCTATTTTTGTACTGAA
>SJYQ01004544.1:78156-104437 GCA_006410935.1 Redunca redunca | reverse complement strand
GATTCTATAAGCTTAAAATTAAATTTAAAACACTTCCCTCATATGGTTGTTCTGAGATTAAAATTATGATACAGTTAACAGACCTACGCCATAGTATACATTTAATAAATGTTATACACTTCTCTCTCCTGGAAAATTTTAGATGCTTTTATTAGTTTTAGTTATCCATTAAAGGAGAATGTTATTTTTATTTAAGTAAAAATTATTTGGTCCAAAATATTCAGTAATAATTAAATCATCACATATTTATTATGCTGCTTTTATGAGTAAGACATCATGAAAACTCTGGCCTTGGCACTTCCACAAAGACTTTCTAACCCCATCTCTTGACTACACTGCAGCTACCCTGCAGGCTCTCACTACCCCCAACTGTTAAGTGGCCTCCTATTTCAGTCCACATTGCAATAATAGCAAACACATTTACAGAGGTTCACATATGCCAGGTATTGTTCTGAGTATTTTACAGATATTAGCATTAAATTCTCATACTTTTATTTCCATTAAACAAATGAAGAAAATGAAACAGAATTTAAGAAACTTCCCTATGTCTTTCAGCCTGAAATGGTCAATATGTAAACCCAAGCTGATTCAAGGCTCATACTCAAAATAAGCATTTAATACCCATCAAAGTATAGCATCCATACGTCTGTTCTCCACTTCATTCAGTGTCTGACATTGATTCTGCCTCTTTCATATTTGTTTTTTCATTTCACATCTCTATTTTTCCTTATATACCTTTATTGAGTACCCTAAAATCAGCCCTAATTAAATTCGTTTAATTGACTGCCATTGTCTCCTAATCAGTCTACTCAACTCCACTCTGCACACCATCCTCCTCGTTTTATCTAAAGTTCTTCTGCTGGTTTAATGTTTTTGAAATAGAGTTCAAGTGCAGATTTCTTAATTTGGTAATGCCCTGTAAGTCAGATTCCAATCCACCAAGTACAAATATTTCTATATGTATTTTATGCTTTGTCCAAGTTGAATTTTTCATTATTCCTTGAGGATACTCTATATTTTCCAAAATTTGATTCATTTTTTATACTATTTCCTCTATCAAGGGTGACCTCACCTTATCTCCTGGGATTCTAAGCCATTTTTCAAGGACTCTTTCAGTGTTAACTATTTCAGGGAATCCTTTCTCCAACCCCAGGCTGAAAGCGGTTTCTCCCTCTTCTCACCCTAGCAGTCTGAACTATGCTGGTGGCATAAAATGTAGAATCCCATTCTTTTTTACAGATAGTTATGTGTATACATACGGTCAGTTTGGGCCAGTGTGCTAATAAAATATTTTATAGAGAAGACTGTATTAAAGTAGATTTAGAAAGGATGTTAAGAGTGAGTTGAGTTTGGGGTAGGCAAAGTAGATAATGACAATATTAATAGTAAGAGAAAAAATAAAAGAATAAGGAGGTAAGACAACTAAAGGGAAAATTTGTATAAAGGAGAAGTTGAAAATAAGCTGAAAGGTAAAATGGAAGACATTTAATTATGTGCTAAATAATTTAATCCTGCACACAATGGAAGACTTCTAAAAGTTTTACATTTAGGAATAGAGTGCCGTTAAGTGGTGTCCTGAGAAGGTTAAGATGGTGCAGAGTATAGAATGGATTTGCAAATGGGAAGACCGGAGGCAAAGGAATAACCAACAGTGGCGCTAAGATGAAAATTCAATTATCTTTCTGGTTAAACTTGAGTCAATTTATAGATGTGATTGGCCAGAGTACATTACTGTATCAAAGAAATTGTCCCAAATCAGCTACTTAACAGCAAAATCTTTCAGGTCAAAAGGACAATATTCCTCTTGGCAAACTACTTTATAATCAAATATTCTATAATAGCAAGAGAGTTTCTGGGCTAGTATCTATCGTTAATAAAGGCCTGCACTTGTACAGTTCTTTCTTTTCATTCCAATCCCTGGAAACACATTTCTGTATCTTCTTAATGGGAAAATGGAACCAATATTTATAGAACAATTATTAGGTTTCACAGTTAATCTTAACAACAAGGCTACGGTTTAAATTTTTTTTCCCCATTTTACAGTTGTGGCACAGGAGTCTCAAAGAGTTTAGGTAAATTACACAAGAAAACATAACTGGTATGGAGTACTAACAAAAATTTGGCTACTAAAAGTTTCAAGTCTTCTATGCTGTCCTCTAAAATGTGGGTGAATCTTAGACACACTGCATAGTTTGATAGAACTTTCACAAGAAGTTCTAAATTACACTAACTCTAGGGAAATAGGCCAATCATTAACAGTTTAACAAAAGCCCTTACTCACTACTTATATAATTAAAGAGTGAGTAGATTAATTTGTTCTGTAGTTTACTTCCTTATGAATAGAGGAGGGGGGGGAGTGACACTTGACTAATTTTTAAAAAATCTCTTTGAGCAATTCACCTTCAAAACCCCCAATTATTTATTTTCAGCTAACTCTTACACCCCAACTTTCCCTTACATTTTTGTTGAGTTAGTTATTGGCTGCACTGCTCGGCTTGCAAGACCTTAGCTCATTTCCAAGACCAGGGACCAAACTCCAGCAGTGAGAGCAGAAGAGTCCTAACCACTGGCCTGCCAGGGAATTTCGTACATGCCCCACATTTTGAAGGTGAAGTTTTACACAGTGGGTAGCACAGTGTTTTAGAGATCTCCACAGGTACTGAGAGTGTTCTGTTACAGCATGACCTCTGCAGTAGTCAGTCTCTGAGATGGCCCCCAGTGAGCCTCCCTGCCTGGCACTCTTGCCTCCATATAGTCTCTACTCTTACTGTATGAGGATTGGTCTGTGTGACCAACAGAATACAACAGGTATGTACCTCCCAGATTAGGTCATAGGAATATTGTGGATCTGCCTGTCTGTCTGGGATCACTTGCTCTGGAGAAGCTGCCAAGTCATGAGACGGCCACATGGTAAAGAGCTGAGGTTTTCTGCTAACACCCACATGAGTGACCTCACAACTAAATCCTTCAGCCCAAGCAGAATTCAAATGATTGACAGCCCTGCTGACATTTGGACTGTAACTCCACTAGAGACACCAAGCCAATCCACTCCAGGTAAGCCATTTCATAATTCTTGACTTATAAAATTTTTTATAAATTTCATATTTATAAATTTTATATTAAATTTTATAAATTTATAATTTTTTATTAAAAAAGTTCTCCAAGCCAGACTTCAACAGTGTGTGAAACACAAACTTCCAGAGGTTCAAGCTGGATTTATAAAAGGCAGAGGAACCAGAGATCAAATTGCCAACATTCATTGGATCATAGAAAAAAGCAAGAGAGTTCCAGAAAAACATCTACTTCTGCTTTATTGACTACACCAAAACCTTTGACTATGTGGATCACTACAAACTGTGGAAAATTCTCAAAGAAAATACCAGACCACCTGACCTGCCTCCTGAGAAATCTGTATCCAGGTCAAAAAACAACAGTTAGAACTGGACATGGAACAAACTAGTTCAAAATCAGGAAAGAAATACATAAAGGCAGTATACTGTCACCCTGCTTATTTAACTTCTATGCAGAGTACATCATGAAAAATGCTGGGCTGGAGGAAGCACAAGCTGGAATCAAGATTGCCGGGAGAAATATCAATAACCTCAGATATGCAGATGACACCACCCATATGGCAGAAAGTGAAGAAGAACTAAAGAGCTTCTTGATGAAAGTGAAAGAGGAGAGTGAAAAAGTTGGCTTAAAGCTCAACATCCAGAAAATGAAGATCCTGACATCCAGTTCCATCACTTCATGGCAAATAGATGGGGAAACAGTGGAAACAGTGACTGACTTTATTTTTCTGGGCTCCAAAATCACTGCAGATGGTGACTGCAGCCATGAAATTGAAAGACACTTACTCCTTGGAAGGAAAGTTATGATCAATCTAGATAGCATATTCAAAAGCAGAGACATTACTTTGCCAACAAAGGTCCGTCTAGTCAAGGCTATGGTTTTTCCAGTGGTCATGTATGGATGTGACAGTTGGACTATAAAGAAAGCTGAGCACCGGAGAATCGATGCTTTTGAACTGTGGTGTTGGAGAAGACTCTTGAGAGTCCCTTGGACTGCAAGAAGATCCAGTCCATTCTAAAGGAGATCAGTCCTGGGTGTTCATTGGAAGGACTGATGTTGAAGCTGAAACTCATGCTTTGGCCACCTGATACAAAGAGCTGACCCATTTGAAAAGACCCTGATGCTGGGGAAGATTGAGGGCAGCAGGAGAAGGGGACGACAGAGGATGAGTTAGTTAGACAGCATCTTCAACTCGATGGACATTGGTTACGGTAGACTCCTGGAGCTGTTGATGGACAGGGAGGCCTGGCGTGCTGTGGTTCATGAGGTCACAAAGAGTCAGACACGACTGAGTGACTGAAATGTACTGAACTGAACTGAACTTTTATGCATGCATGTAGAAAAACTTTTATCATGGAGGACACAACCTTGAGTCAAATCTTCATAATCAACATTGAAATATAAAATCAGTAACAGTAAAATTTGCATTAGTATAGAGATTAGTGACAATCACTACATTTACTCATCATTTTTTTTTTTTATGCTAGCAGGTTGTATTTGTGTTTCTGAGGGGAAATGAATATCTTGATGAGTTGTCATTTACAATTTTGCACCCAATTCCAGTTTGTTTTTTTTCCAGATACCACTAAGCAAGTGAAATGATAGGACAGGAGCTGGGTGTTCTGCAGTTCAACTAATTTCTGACACTATCTACCTAGAGATAGCATCATTTCCCACAGATTAAGGGTTCACTTCTACAAGCCTGTGCTTCTCCTATCCACACCCTCACCCCCACCCCACTTCATATGCCAGTCTCAAACCCAAGTTTTCACCTGAGCTTCTGACCTACAGACTATAGATGAGAGGTTCCAATGATCTCCTCCTCAGATTTAATTAATTTGCTAAACATGCTCACAAAATGCAGAGAAACATTTTACATCCTAGATTATCTTTTATTATAAAAGAATGTGATGCCAGAACAGCTGGGTAGAAGACATATGTAGGGCAAGGTATGGAGAAAGGCTCAGAGCTTCCATGCCCTCTCCTTGAGTGCCACTCTCCCCAAATCTCCATGTGCTCTCTGGACGCTCTCTGAACCCTGACCTTTTAGGATTCTTATGGAGGCTTCATTGCATTAGCCACTGGCGATTAATTCAATCCCCAGTCCCTCTTGGCTCCCAGGAGTGAGGGGGTGGCACTGCAAGTCGTAAGCCTGTAGTTATATGGTTGGTTTCCCTGGCAATCAGCCCACATCCTTAGGTTACCTAGGGCTTCCAAAAGTCACCTCATCAACTTTAAAAAAGACAACTCTTGACATGTAAGAAATTCCATAGAAGCTATGTGCCAGGGAACAAAGGAAGGCTAAACACACATTTGCTACTATAAATCACGATATTAATTGCTCAACATTGTATCTTTCTGTGAGAAAAAGAAGGGAGGGAAAGAAAAGTGAGGAGAGAAATATGTAAAGATTAAAATGATTTGGTCCAAGAGTTGGCAAACTAAACAGACCGAATCAGTCTGCCTGTTTTTATATTTTTGTATGGCCTGTAAGCAATGGCACCCCACTCCAGTACTCTTGCCTGGAAAATCCCATGGACGGAGGAGCCTGGTGGGCTGCAATCTATGGGGTCGCACAGAGTTGGACACAACTGAGTGACTTCACTTTCACTTTTCACTTTCATGCATTGGAGAAGGAAATGGCAACCCACTCCAGTGTTCTTGCCTGGAGAATCCCAGGAACAGGGGAGCCTGGTGGGCTGCCGTCTATGGGGTCACACAGAGTCGGACATGACTGAACCGACTTAGCAGCAGCAGCAGTGAGCTAAGAATGATTTTTGCATTTTAAAATATTTTTTGAAAATATAAAATGTTTAATGACCTGTTAAAGAAATTAAAATTTTAATGTCTATAAACAAAGCTTTATTGAAGCACAGCCAAGTTCATTCATTTACGAATTGCCTATGGCTGCTTTAGTGCTACAACAAAGTCAAGCAGTTGTGTCAGAAACCTTGTGACCCATACCACTTAGAATATTTACTATCTGACTTTTTACAGAAGTTTACCAGCCCTGATTGAGACTAAATGAGAATCAGAGTAAGAATATGGGGATGATAGGTGCAGTTTTTATTCTTAGTATAAAACACAAAGGGTCACTCAGAATCCATTATAATGCTGATTAAGATGTTTGTCAATGTTTTAGTAAACTAATGGCAGTTGTGAAAGGAAAATCAAAATGGAATTGATATTGCTAAGAGAATGTTCCAGTATGGAGTTAAGAGGCCATTTAGGAAGTCTGACTTCTGCACATAGCCTAGATGGAATTTGACCTTTCGACTACTGTTGTTCAAATGAGGCATCCAGAACAACTGACAGAAACTTGAGATAATTATCAGACCCTTAGCCTAAAACAACACATGATAACCGTCACTGAAGCACAAACATTTCTCTTCTTATTTTAGAGTACAAGCTCATGGTTTTGCCTTAACAAGTCACTGACTCTTCTTTCTCAGGATATTTTCAGTTTTACTTGAATCTGTGTCTCTTGAATTGCAGTTCTTAAGACTAAATGAAACTCTTTTTCTTAATTGCAGTCTTCTGCTTTTTTTTTTTGGTTGACAGAAGATCAAAGTTTTCTTTCCTGCTTTTATAGCTATGATGCTGGAATATTTGCCCTTCACATCTATGACACTCTGCTAATATAAAGCTGCAAACGCCAACATACATCTTCAATAACTATAAGTCAGTTTTCCATGGTTACAAATCAGAGGCTATAATAAGATTTTTTGTGAATGTGTGTGTGCCACAGCTATGAAAGTTTGGAGAGAATAAAGCCGAGGATGTTTTTTCCATTTTACTCTTTTATTTATTTAATACCACACTGTAAATTATTCAAAAGCCATGTGCTCTTTGCAGCATAGCTTCCATCGTTCTTTAGGCTATTACTAGCAGAGGATCAATGTGCTGACAGGTAGCTCAACCACTAACTATAGTTTTAACTAGGGACTAGTGAAGCTGGAACATGGGGCTGGATACATTTCTCTTTAACTATAGAAACAGCTGCTAGCAAGATACTTTAGCCTGCATTCCCCATCTAAAAGGCATACCTAATCATAAGGCAAACGACACAAGCACAACAGCTTAGACACAAAAAATGCATCTTTCATCTCTAAACTAGACTGAATTAAATCTACCCTGAATGACATTCTGATTTTATCTTCTATAGAAAATCAATCATTCAACAGCTTTTCAGAGTTGGCTATTGAGTGCCTAAGAGTGGATGTGATTACCCAAGAAGAGTGACAGGCTGGGGATAGAACGTGCATGTCTCATGGGATCACACCTGGGTCTGAGCTCCAGTAGCTGGGGCCTGGACAGGGATAAGCAGAAGTGACCTCAGGCTATAGAACGCAAACTACAGAAAATCTCCAGGAGTCAACAGATTTCAAGAAAACAATGCCCAGGTGGGATAACCACGTATCAAGTGCCTCCTGATACGATGCACCTGCCACGGCCAAAAATGTTTAACCCTAAGCAAACTTTTAACATCTAGTTTTCAGTTATGAAGAAACACAGGAAAGAGAGAATAATGAAGAGAAAAAGTCTGACAAAATCAGAATATAAAGTTTTCTATAAGAAATTGGACTCTCATGGAAAAGACAATATTGGGGCAGGGTGGAGGGAAAGAAGAGAACTATTTTAAAATAAAAGGAGTTGAAAAGATATAATTTAAGAGATTTACATGCAATGTTTAGTCCTTAATTATATCTTGATTTTTAAGATACAACTAGATATTCTGAGAGATAATGAGGGAAATTTGAATATGTGGTTATGTATGAGAATGTGCTTTATTTAAATTTAGAAACATATACTACAATGTTTAGGTAAATTCTTCCAGATCTATAATTTACTTTAAACTAGTTTAGCCCTTGCTTTATATAGGAGAGGAAACAACATTATATTTATATGCAAGTAGTAGTTATATGTGTATTAATTCAACTTTTCTGTATTATTGAAAAATTTACCACAAAATGGTTTTTGAAAAGAACAAACAAAACAGTCTTTCTGGGCAAAGGAAGGGAAAGCCATATAGCAGCTTTACCAGAGCACTGATTTAAGGGTTTACACTAGAAGGACAGAATTTAACTAAGCCACAAAAAATAGGCAGAGAAAACAGATTCAGAAAAGAAAGTACAAGACCTAGAGTGATGCCCCGAGATGCTTGCACATAACCCAGCTCTCATCTATGGCATAGGAACTGACAACATACTGGGCACATTTAAAAGAAAACTGAGCCTTTGACCCTTTGCTCTCTGACCCTCTTTCCCCTGTTTGCAAATTTCAGCTACTAGCCTTCCTAATCATTTTCTAATGGGACCATACTGATTTTTATATTAGTCTTTAGTTATGTATCTCTCTCATTTTATACCTATTTCAAATCTCATCAGAAGGTTCTGAAAACAGCAGCATCACTTTCATGTGTTTCCATCTTTTTTAACTCGCATGAATCTTCTTCTTTCATATTTTGAAAGTTATTTTTGATAGCACTCAAGCTTTGAAGATTTTTTGCTTTCTATATTTTCAGGCTATAAGAGTGTGTTCATCATTATCTCTTGTTTGGAATCTGTCCCCCTAAAACCAACAAGACACATGCTTCTGTCCACAGTGCCCTTTCCAGGACTGCACAAGGACTTGGTAGGCAGCAGTCCTTCTGCCCCAAGTCCTAGAACAATCCAACCCAACAGCCAATTCTTCTTCATGGCCTAAAATTAGTCTCAGAGTAGTAGCTTCCAAGTTTCTAACTCTGACTTTTGAAAAACTATATAATCAAAAAAAGAAGTAAAGGATTTAGCACTAGGTGCTATTTAACTGAGGTGATTAGACAGAAAGCCAAATACTTGAATTCCCTAAAATTGATATTGAATTTGTGATCTGTGGAAAGATTAAGGCTTCCTTTGCTCCACTTGGTCACTTGCATTTATCCTTTTATACTCACTTAAACACTCAATTATTACATCCTTGATTTCCCCAGGTATTCCTCTATAACATACTTCATTACTCCATCTTACTTTCTGCTGACTTTTGTCAAAGGTTGACAAAATGTGAGAAGTAGAGTTGGAATTAGAAAATGAAAGTTGACTTGCTGTGAGAGCTGACTCTATCACAGTGCTTTCTCACCAACAGGCAAGAACAAGCTGATGAGAGAAGAGACTCATTAGAAAGTAACTATTAGCTCCTATCAGTAAGGGAGAGGAAAGCTAGACATAAGTAACTATATGTCCTAAGGAATTAGGTGTAAGAATGATAAAATAAATCCAAGTTTTTAGCAGAGCAATGTTGGTGCAAATAAACCAGTGAAGAGAACTTGTGGAGCAGAGGGATGGTGTGGGCAAAACTAAAAAAGAACTAAACCCTCATCATAGGTGTGACTGTTACAGTGTTGTAGAACCCAGTGGATGTTCTTGGCTTCTTCTGAGACTGGGTCCCAAGCAAACCATTATCCAAAGAGTCACCACTATCACATTTAATGCTGGCTAACTCCATGCGAGGGAGAATGCCCAACACAAAAGACTATCATGCCCTGGGACCAGTATTGATTCTACTAGTTATTTGTTTGTCAGTTGTACCCATAATACATGAAATCATTCTTAAAAGCCCACGTATTAGGACTGTTTATATTAGATTAACCCTTATGTGGAGGTTAAGGGAGATTCTCCATAGAAAGAAAACAGAAACATGTCAGATGAGACTGTACTAGAAGGGAGCATGTAGCTACCCTACATGAGTATAAAATACCAGATTCACAATAATTCTTGAAGTACTAAGAAATGTTAAAATTGTCTCAGAGCCTGGTTAGAGATTTAGGGAAATCTTGAAAGAGAAAGCCTCTTGATGAAACTGAAAGAGGCGAGTGAAAAAGTTCAACATTAACGCTCAACATTCAGAAAACGAAGATCATGGCATCTGGTCCCATCACTTCATGGGAAATAGATGGAGAAACAGTGGAAACAGTGTCAGACTTTAGTTCGGGGGTCTCCAAAATCACTGCAGATGGTGATTGTAGCCATGAAATTAAAAGATGCTTACTCCTTGGAAGGNGGAAGGAATGATGCTAAAGCTGAAACTCCAGTACTTTGGCCACCTCATGCGAAGAGTTGACTCATTGGAAAAGACTCTGATGCTGGGAGGGATTGGGGGCAGGAGGAGAAGGGGACAACAGAGGATGAGATGGCTGAATGGCATCACTGACTCAATGGACGGGAGTCTGGGTGAACTCCAGGAGTTGGTGATGGACAGGGAGGCCTGGCGTGCTGCGATTCATGGGGTCACAAAGAGTTGGACACGGCTGAGCAACTCAACTGAACTGAACTGAAAGAGAGAATCCAGGTGGCTAGAAATGGTAATGTTCAATTAGAGAAAAAGGAAAGAATACAGAAGCTACAGATGTGGGTATTTAGCAGAATCTAAATATTCAATAACTGATTATTATAAAGTTAGTTTGTGAACACTATAAACAATGCAGTGATTGCTAAAGCAATTGTAATATTTTGAACCAACAGCCAAATCATACCTAACAGTGAAACAAGACAGAAGAGATAATTTATAAATAATAAAACTGGAAAATTGAATACAAATTTTTCATTATTTCCAGATGATATAATTGTGTAATCAGATAGTTATAATCAATTGAAACTCATTTTAATTAATAAAGCAGTTCAGTAAATTAGCTAAATAAAAGATAAATAAAAACCAATAGCTTTTCTATATTTTGTCAACCACCATTAGACATTTTAATGGAAGCAAAATCAGAGAGATGACACCTGGCTAATAACACATGAATCAGCCTTGTGCAGCTTCCAAAGGAAACAGATACAAAAATTCAGAAAAAGATGAACAGTCTTAAAAATGCTGAAAATTAAGACTATAGGCCAAGCTACTGTAGGAACTGAAAAAATTTGGCACTAATTACAAGAACTATTGAGATCAAATGGCTATTATAATTTGTGGCCAAGTCATTTGCATATGTTCATTATTCATAACAGTCAAGCAACAGTGCTTCATTTTTTTTTACCTTAAACAATTATAAAAATATAGGGTCAGGCATATTTTTAAATTAAAGGTTAAAAACTAGTAAAGTGTAAGACAATGCAAAATATGAAAATAATTCAAAGAGAACAAAAATAGCAACAACAAAAAAGTTGTCCACACAGCAAAAAGTAGTTGGAAAAGGAGAGAAAGAAGGAGAAAGAGGAGTGGTGGGATGGAGAGAAAAAGTGAACCAAAAACAGAAAATGTAAAGCAATATGGGAATAACAGGCAAGTAAAAAACTCAATTATGGCAATAAATAAAAATGGGTTAAAAACGAAGTCTCCAGTAATGAACCTTAAACAAAATACAACTACACATTGTTTATAAGAATCACACTTAAGAAAATGTGACATAAAAATTTTAGACATATATGGAAATATTTATCAAACAAACACAAAAGGATACAAAATTAATATCAAAGTGATACAAAGATCATCAGCAAATGAAATGATATATTAAGAAACAAGAAAAAATTATAACTATCATGAACCATTATGCATCCATTAAATGCAAGAAAAGGTGCAAGTGTAACTGAGCAAGACCCTATGCAGCCTTCCCAAGACAGACCCCTACCCCAAGTTTTCTGCCTACTTTTTTTTGGTAGAAAAACTAGTCTCCCAGTCCTCCCCTGAATCACAAAATTTGACTCAAGAATTAATTACTGAAAAGATGTGAACAAAAGTAACAGTGGGGAGAACTGGTAACAATTTAAGTAGTAAATCAGCCATATAGCAGTCATAGAATCTCTAATTTATCCTTGAAATACACAAATAACAGTGTCTGACACACATTCCTGAGTTGATTTTACAAGTGGAAGAAGTTAACCATACGGTGACCATGAACACATAGACCCCAGATCAGCTGAAGCCTAAGGACTGATAAAGTTAACACATGACACTGCCTGTTACCTTACCATCAGCCAAGCAGAGAATTGTGCGCAAGGCTGGTCATATACCCCTCGGTCTCCTCCCTCATCTTGCCCTTAAAAACTTCCCCGAAACCCACTGCAGAGTGTGTGGTTTTTGAGCATTCATGCCTGCATTCCTTGTTTGACACCTACAATAAATGCTGCATTTTCCTTCATAACACATGTCAGTAGATTGGCTTTACTCTGAATGGGAGATGGGACCCAAGTTTGATTCAGTAACACAAGAGTAAATTTTTTTTTTAGAAAATACAAGGAGAAATTGACAAAATCACAATCAAATGGGAGGTGGTATAAGATTCTTGGCTTCCCAGGTGGCTCAGTGGTAAAGAATCTGCCTGTCAATGCAAGAGATGCAAGAGACCATGTTCTATCCCTGGACTGGGAAGATCCCCTGGAGGAGGAAATGGCAATCCACTCTAGTATTCTTGCCTGGAGAATCCCATGGACAGAGGAGTGAATTCTATGGACAGAGGAGTCTGGAGGGCTACAGTCCATAGGGTCGCAAAGAGTCAGACACAGCTTAGCACACACACATGCAACATACCATCAGTTGTTTAATCAACGTACCATTAGATTGTTCAACCATCAAACTTAGTCTTTGATTGATCAATTAGAAAAAAATAAATCTGAATAGAATAATAATATAGGTCAAACTTTGGATCCAGAAATAGTTTTTTAGCTATATAGTTAATATTTACCAGCAGAAAAAGTTTTTTTATTCATTCAACAAGTACTAATTATAATCTATGTGCAAGATAACCCTGATACCCTGAGCCAAAGATAATGCCATTGCATTGGTCATAAAAGAACTCCAGGATTCCTCCAAAGCAACAGTTGTTTTTACTACACTGTCTGATCACAATGTAACAAAACTAGAATTAAACACACACACACACACACACACCATTTTTTAAATACTCCTGAGAAGAACTGAAATCAAAACTGCAACTAATAATATTTATAAATTAGCGTCAATGAAAGCATTGAATATAAAAACATACAGGGTATAGAAAAATTTAACTCAGATGTCAATCTATGGTTTTAAATGATTTCATTATTAAACAGGAAATATTAAAACTTAATATCCAAAGTATTCAGTTCCAGATAGAAAGATGAAAGAGAACATAAGTAAAATAGGTCTGGTTAGACTATAGAAAGTTGAAAGAGTCCATCCTCTCACCCTAACAACCAAAACAAACCACATAAGCTAAAAAAATCAAAATTTTTAAGCCAATCAGAAATCTAAGGATATAAAGATACCTAAATAAGTTAATTCAAGAAATGAAAAAGCTCTGCATAGGAAAAAAGAGACCACAGCTGCTTTTATCTCAAGCATAGCGGCAAGAATGAGGACAATCGTACCACTGATGTGTGTAAGGAAGAATACCACATGGAACACACTAGAATGCAAAGGAACCTCTGCTACAGGGTCTCTCTAAACCCACATGCCAACCTTTCCCCACAGTTCTTCTCTTGATACAAAGACAATTCCCCAGCAACTCAGAAAGCTGGTACTCAGAATATAAAGGAGAGAAAAATCATCAAGAGTTTGGAAAACTGGTGGCTCACCCATAAAGCACTAAAGAATTTCTTGCCAGTGCTTCATCTCCAAACATTTTTGAAAGGAAAGTCTTGATCCTACTCTAAGATGTTGAAGCCGCTGGTGAATGAATCAAAAACTAAAAAAATTAATTAGTAACATATCAGCTCAACAACAACAAAAGACCACACTTACTTTGGTGCCACTCTAGCAATATAGCCAAAGAAGTAGCATACTCATTTAGGATGCAATATTAACTTCAGTGTCTAATATCCTTTTACGCACAATGCTTTCTATGCAATTAAACATTTGGAGACACACACAAAAAAAGCATGAAAATGTGGCCTGCGATCAAGATAGAAAGGATCTACAGGAGACCCAGAGACTGCTCAAAGGTTGGAATTATTAGACAGAGACTTTCATATCTAATAAAAAATATAAACAGATCCAAGGGAAATGTGGACAACATGCACAAAGACAGAGAATTTCAGCCTTGAGTTGCAAGCAGAAAAAAAAGGGTGCTAGAAATGTAAGATACAGTAGCAGAAATTTTGACTAGATATATATCACTGTAAACATCTTCACTTTATTCTTGATCTTGGAGGAAGAAATTCATGAAGTTAATGAAGTAACCATTAGGCATGGCAACCCACTCCAGTATTCTTCCCTGGAGAATCCCCATGGACAAAGGAGTCTGGTGGTCTAACAGTCCGTGGGGTCACAAAGAGTCGACACAACTGAGCGACTAAACATGCACACGCATTAATGAAGTTAACAGGGCTTCTCTGGCGGCTCAGCAGTAAAGAGTCTGCTTGCCAGTGCAAGAGATGTGGGTTCAATCCCTAGTCAGAAGATCCCCTGGAGAAGGAATACTCCAGTATTCTTGCCTGGGAAATCCCATGGACAGAGAATCCTATTGGACTACAGTCCATGGGGTCACAAAGAGTCAGACATGACTGAGGGACTAAACAACAACAACGTGAAGCTAATTGCAAGGTTGGAAGAGAGGAAGGACAAGGTTTTTTCTTTTTGTTTTTTTTAGATGTCTTAACATTGAAGAAATATCCTTTGGGGTTTGTGGGGAGTTCATTTTATTATAAATGGCGGTTGAATTTTGTCACTTGTTTTGGCATCAATTTAGGTAATTTAATTGGCATCAGAAGTGGGATTCTCTAGAACAATCCTGAAAAGGGTGAGGGGACAAGGACTGATGAACCTTCAACACTGAGTTAGCTAACAAGTTTCCTGTAACATGAGACAGCAGTCATACCACCGGTTACTGGAGGTAAAGAATTCCATTCAGAAACGGCAGACCCCATACCCAAGGACTTGGCTCCCTAAATACATTTTTAAAAATGCAAAGTCATGACAAGCTAAATATACAATCCTTTTGGTTATCTTTGTCTGCAATAGCTAAAATCAAAGTAAAGCAAAGTATGCATAGCTAATTGAAAAAATTTCCATTTCATTATTAAAGAGTATCTAGGAACAAGGAGAACAAAAGAAGAATAGTTAACAGAAAAAAATTCTGAGGTAAATTCTGGTGCTAGAGATTTTAGTCTCTAGCCTTTAGGCTCTAGCCTTAGGGCCATGATCAAAAGGAAGAATTTGTGCTGGAAAAGCAAATAGCACTTCTACAACATCTAGTTGGACTTGCCAGGTGGCACTAGTGGTAAAGAATCTGCTGCCCAAGCAGGAGATGCAAGAGGCACTGGTTTGATCCCTAAGATCCTCTGGAGAGGGAAATGGCAACCCATTCCAGTATTCTTGACTGGAAAATTCCATGGACAGAGGAGCCGGGTGGGCTACAGTCCATTGGGGCCTCAAGAATCGAACATGACTGAGCACACACACACACACACACACACACAACCTCTGGTTACCAAAAAGATAGTTGGGGGAGATGGACAAAAGACTACTGAAATCAGAAAATGTAATATGAAGGAGCTATTGTCTCCTTTTATGAATCAATGTCATCAGCTTCCTGAAAAACATTTACTAAATCCATAATGAGAGTGAGAAACTTAGGGGCAGTTTTTTGGTTTTGTATGTTGCAGAATGGAGGAGCATATTTGAACTGATGCAAGACCCATCTCTCTACTGAACGATCACAGGCGACTGTAGAACTTCTCTGGGAGGAAAGACCCCAAATAGAGCTGACAAGAAGAGCATGTGAAACCACTGCTGGTGATGCTGAGAGGCTATGAATTGGGTCCTACAGGAATGGACAGTTACTCCAGACAGAGATTTGCATAGCTGGTGGTAGATGCAAATACTCAAAACACTGTGAAAGGACTGGGACACAGCTTACTATACCAGTTTGGATCACCAAATGACATTCCTTTAGACCAAGCAGCACAGTTTACCGCTAATAGTCTGAGAACATTTTAATGATAATTCATAAAATGTAGCAGTGGTTTTTAAATTTGCATTTTCAGTGTTTGAAACTTGAGTTGAACTCATGCACAACTATGATAAAGGAACAACATGCTATTTTATTAACTGGAAGACCTGCTTCATTTTAATACAATTCTTCATTTATTTGTTCTCTATATTCATCTTAAAATACTCATAAATTGCATCTTCTCCATAAACTACAAGAGTAGCACACGGCAAATGCACAAAAATCTGTAAAGGTAATGGAAATGATAGTGTTGATGACAACGAATGATACGTAGATAAAAAGTATGCATAGCTAATTGAAAAAAATTTCCATTTCATTATTAAAGAGTATCTAGGAACAAGGAGAACAAAAGAAGAATAGTTAACAGAAAAAAAATTATCAGATTTTTAAAAGCAAAATCCAAAAGGAAGGTGGAAAGGAAGCAAAGAAAGAAATCACTTAACAAAACCATTCAGTAAAACATGTAATAAGAACCAGGAAATGCCTAAGGCACTGATACAACAGCAATTAGATCCACATTTTCCATTAACATTCTATCTGATGCCTCGGGGAGTCTCAGCTCACATTCCTGGGAGACATCATTCTTGAAGGTTGGTTTGCTTCTTATCTTGTCCTTTTTTCTTTCAGAATTATTAAACTCTATCAATGGTATTAAAACAAATGTCTATCACGGGCAAGAAATTGCTTGTAATAAGAATTTGATTGTTTTGTGAATAGATTACTTGATTATTTTGATTTTGATTGAGTACAGAGCATGATGGATGGGCATTGCCATTTTACATTAATTCATTAATAGTAGATAATCATTCCTTTATATTCAGCAAATGCCATTTTGTACATTTTTTCCCATAATTCTTAATACTATGGTAGTGATGAAAGAAGGATCAGAGAAACTATAGGCTTCTCCAAGACCAAGATCATATGAGATGTAGTCATCAATATAAAAACTGGAAAGGATGTAAGAGTTTATCTATTTGAACTTTCTCATTTTGATACAGGAAAAGCTTTAAGTTCATTGAGACTCATCCAGAGTCACATAGGTGGGTTAGCTGCAGATCTAAAGTAAAGCCACAATCTTCTCACTATATTTTTGCTACTCCCCACTTTGTACATTTCATAATCCATCATATTCTGTAGTCAAACCGGGAATCAATTTGTCTTAATTGGGGTTTTCCCAAGAAACAGAATCAATAGGCTGTATTCATATATAGAAAGAAATTTGTTATTAGGAATTGGCTCAGATCTTTGTGGATGCTGGCAAGTCCAAAATCTGCAGTGTGGGCACAGTTAAGGGAAATTCACACAAGGATCATAAAGACATATCTACCTTAGGTCACAAAGGAAGCTTTCATTCAAGTCTCAAAGTTTATGGATAGGAGATAAATTTACAGACATCAAAATTCCACCACTATAATTCTGACCAGGTTTTGATATTTCAGAAAAATGAAATCATTTAAATGTAAAAGAACTATTTATTATCTTCCATTCCTATCTTCTGATGCATTTGGATTTCTGATCTATACTCACAAGCAGTAAGTTTACTTTGAGTACAATTCAAGGCAGTTGCTATCGCAAAATGACTTGAAAATGAAACTAGTCTTTTTAGGGTCACCATCTGTTGTTCATGACACTTAAAGGAGACTTCAGTTGCTAAATATTCCATAGAAACATATGAAGAGAATTCAAAAGGTTTGGGTTTCTAAGAAAAATATAATATCCTGTAAGCACAATGAAACTCTTTCTTCAAAGTGTTTATAACAAAGAAGTGCTTAATTATCTTTGATATACATAAATCTTTTCTAAAAAAAAATAATACATGAATTAGATCAAGCCTTCTGTAAAGCAAGTGGAATGATGAAAATCATTCTTACTTATAATCATGTAAGGAGAGAAACTAATGAAGGTAAAGCAATCTTCACCAAGTAAATGGCTCTGAAAAGGCTAACTGATGTGCTCCCCTTGTTTTAGACATAAATATGCATCAATTGTGCAATGACAGAGTTGAGCTTTGAAGGCCAAGTGGTCTAACAGTGTTTCTCTAGAGGGGTTAATCAGAGTTCCTAGGTCTTAGAGACTCATTTTTAAATGATCTGAATATGCTAGAATGTCTCATAGGAATAACTGATGAATACTAATTAACATTCCAAATTCCTGGCAAATAAAAAGTTAAAAGACAAATGTTTAGACATAAGAGTACCTGCTAGTAATGTTTTGAGCTCCTCGGATGAAAGGTTTTCAAGAACAGCTCAGTTGGACTATTACAGAAGAATAGGAGCTGCCATCTTTTGTGAACCACTCTAATCTATAATAATCTACCCTGTCAATAAACCAGTTAAACTGTGGCTTTGTCAGAGAGCCGGGGTCAGAAAGTATTATCGTAGATTGTCATTTTGCTCTCTACATGGTGCACTACACATCATTTTAAAATGATATGCTGTGTTCAATATTTTATATGACTGAAGGATAACTCTAGACTTGAATTTATTGCCACACATACCTGCAGCTAAATCATATAATATTACTTCAAACACTATTTTCAAGATATCAGCTAACATAACTGATGATAAACTATTTTATATATAAATTCATTTTGTCTCATTTTTCATTTTCCACTTACTGCTTTATAGCTATATAAAATATCTTACACTTGGAAAATTCTTTGACATCTTTACATATAATCTAATTCTGTTGGAGTTGGATGCCTAAAAAAGAAAACTTGTTCCCTTGATGAAAAATACTTTAAGGTTTTTTTTTCTTTTTTATCTTGGAGTTGCTGTGATTTGGGGAAGAGCTCTTTGGGGACAAAAATCAGTGCCTTCTATTGCAAATGTTTGTTTTCAATATGACTGACTAAAAAACTCAGGATACAAATGTTTTGTTACATTTGTCTCTGAATTACTGATATCTTGTGCAAATATCAATTCATCCTGAATTTCAATTGCAATTTTATTTTATTATCCTCAACTTGCTTCACAGTGACTATTTCAACATGTAAACATCAGCAATCATCTTACATTCCAAAGTTTAAACCAGCAACCTCATTCAACAAAAACTAATGAGGTGCTTTCCAAGACATTGTATCATTTAGTATATAGAAAACTCAATAAAACGAGAGTGTTCTTACTTAAAAGAAAGAAGAAACTTGTTTAATATGGGCAGAGATCACATAGTGATTACAGAGAGCATTTATCCCTTTGAAATAAAAATATTGACCAACAACCTGAAGACAGATTTGCTCACAAAGTTTTTTTTTTTCTTTTCTGAAAATGTTATGACAGCCTAGCAATATAATTAAGTGAAGAGAGACCAGGATATCTAAGTACAGAGACTGACATTGTATTTGTTTTTAACAGTTTTAATAGAACCTCTTAATGAGATGTGAGGCCCATAGACTAATAACTACAGCACATAACTTTCTTTTTTTGTTATTAAAACCTTTTTTTTTCAAACTTGAAACTCCAGTACTTTGACCATCTCATGCGAAGAGTTGACTCATTGGAAAAAACTCTGATGCTGGGAGGGATTGGCGGCAGGAGGAGAAGGGGACGACAGAGAATGAGATGCCTGGATGGCATCACTGACTCGATGGACGTGAGTCTGAGTGAACTCCAGGAATTGGTGATGGACAGGGACGCCTGGCGTGCTGCGATTCATGGGGTCTCAAAGAGTCGGACATGACTGAGCGACTGAACTGAACTGAACTGAACTGAAACTTTACTTGTATTGGGGTATAGCCAATTAACAATGTTGTGGTAGTTTCAGGAAAACAGCAAAGGGACTCAGCCATCCGTATACATGTATCCGCTCTCCCCCAAATCCCCCCTCCCATCCAGGCTGCCACATAACATTGAGTAGAGTTCCATGTGCTATACTGCTGGTTATCCATTTTGAATATACTATGTGTACATGACTTTCTCAAACTCCCTAACTATTCCTTTCTTCTAGCAGCCATAAATTCGTTTTCTAAGTCTGTGAGTCTCTCTGTTTTGTAAGTTCATTTGTATCATTTCTTTTTAGACTCCACATATAAGAGATGTCATATGATATTTCTTCTTCTCTATCTGACTTACTTCACTCAATATGGCACTCTCTAGGTCTATCCATGTTGCAGCAAATGGCAGTATTTCTTTCTTTTTAATGGCTGAGCAATATTCCATTGTATATAAGTACCATATCTTCTTTATCCATTCCTCTGTCTACAGGCATTTAGGTTGCTTCCATGTCTTGGCTATTGTCAACAGTACTGCAGTGAACATTGGACTGTACAGCTCCTAATCCTCTTAAACTCAAGGCCATTTAGGCACAGTAGTTGCAGTGTTAAAGCAGAAGCCAAATTCGCCAAAGGAATTCTGCACAATTATTTTGTACATGTACACTCAGTCTATAAGGCATTATATCTTGATATCCAGGATCACATGCCAGTAGACTGTGGTTAATAAAATAGCATAAGATTTTATAAAAAATAATCTACACAGATCAAACACATGATTGTGTAATGGGCATTTACCTATAACTAACCTCTGAAGGTCTTGTATGTACTATTATATCTCAAGCTGAGATAAATCAAGAATATGATACAGGGAGCAGAAGAGCCAGGTATTAGTGTCTCTCTCACTCAAGTATAGATAAAGTCTATGTAACTGCAGATAAATTAATTGGTGTCTAGTTCTCAACCCCCTTTCCCACCTCCATAAAATAAAAATGGTGATAGTTGCCAAGTTTTATAGGGATGCCAAGATATGAAAAGATTATCTTTTCCATACACTCTAAATTCTGAGATTAAATACTCCGTGTAAATTGTATTAAAATAGCTTTATTTTCCAGTGTCAATTTGACATGTATTTATAGTTACTCCATGGAGATAATAAATCTCTAATAAATTGGCTGAAATGAAGTATCTGTAAACTTACTGAAGACTACAGTGGAGAAGTGGTGGTAAGATTTCAGATCACACTGTGCACCTTAGTTTACCCAGTGTCATTTGTCAATTATATTTCAATAAACCTGAGAGATTAAAAGGAGAAAAAAAACAAGAATGCTAAATGCTAAAGGCAGTGGCCACGGGACTGGAAAAGGTCAGTTTTCATTCCAATCCCCATAAAAGGCAACGCGAAAGAATGCTCAAACTACCACACAATTGCACTCATCTCACATGCTAGTAAAGTAATGCTCAAAATTCTCCAAGCCAGGCTTCAGCAGTACATGAACTGTGAACTTCCAGATGTTCAAGCTGGATTTAGAAAAGGCAGAGGAACCAGAGATCAAATGGCCAACATCCGCTGGATCATCAAAAAAGCCAGAGAGTTCCAGAAAAAAACATCTATTTCTGCTTTATTGACTATGCCAAAGCCTTTGACTGTGTGGATCACAATAAACTGGAAAATTCTGAGAGAGATAGGAATACCAGACCACCTGACCTGCCTCCTGAGAAACCTATATGCAGGTCAGGAAGCAACAGTTAGAACTGGACATGGAACAACAGACTGGTTCCAAATAGGAAAAGGAGTACATCGAGGCTGTATATTGTCACCCTACTTATTTAACTTCTATGCAGAGTACATCATGAGAATCGCTGGGCTGAAAGAAGCACAAGCTGGAATCAAGATTGCCGGGAGAAATATCAATAACCTCAGATATGCAGATGACACCACCCTTATGGCAGAAAGTGAAGAGGAACTAAAAAGCCTCTTGATGAAAGTGAAAGAGAGTGAAAAAGTTGGCTTAAAGCTCAACATTCAGAAAACTAAGATCATAGCATCTGGTCCCATCACTTCATGGGAAATAGATGGGGAAACAGTGGAAACAGCATCAGCCTTTATTTTGGGGGGCTCCAAAATCACTGCAGATGGTGATTACAGCCATGAAATTAAAAGACGCTTACTCCTTGGAAGGAAAGTTATGATCAACCTAGATAGCATATTCAAAAGCAGAGACGTTAGTTTGCCAACAAAGGTCCATCTAGTCAAGGCTATGGTTTTTCCTGTGGTCATGTATGGATGTGAGAGTTGGACTGTGAGGAAAGCTGAGTGCTGAAGAATTGATGTTTTTGAACTGTGTTGTTGGAGAAGACTCTTGAGAGTCCCTTGGACTGCAAGGAGATCCAACCAGTCCATTCTAAAGGAGATCAATCCTGGGTGTTCTTTGGAAGGGCTGATGCTGAAGCTGAAACTCCAATACTTTGGCCACCTTATGCGAAGAGTTGATTCAATGGAAAAGACTCTGGTGCTGGGAGGGATTCGGGGCAGGAGGAGAAGGGGACGACAGAGGATGAGATGGCTGGATGGCATCACCGACTCGATGGACGGGAGTCTGAGTGAACTCCAGGAGATGATGATGGACAGGGAGGCCTGGCGTGCTACAATTCATGGAGTCTCAAAGAGTTGGACACGACTGAGCGACTGAAATGAACTGAACTGAAAGGCAAATAAAATTCCAGGCCTGCCACGTTTGTATAGTTTTAATGGTTTGAATGTAGAGTAATGCGATGGGAATTATATAAAAGAAGAGAACATGGGTGGATCATCAGAAAGAGGAATTAAGGGTTTCCAGAAACATATGTTATACTGTGGTAACAATGACAATGATGATTAAAATGAAATGAAGTATTTAAATATAAAGAAACACTGTATCTTCAGGTAAAAACATAACTTCTTTGCAACTGAAAAATCTTTGACCAAGATTTTCAAGAGAGTTTCTATTCTTATTAACAGGTTTATAGCACATTTTTACAGTCATAACTAATTTCCACATACAATAGCTAAGTGAAAGTGAAAGTTGCTCAGTCATTTCTGACTCTGCAACACTATGGACTGTAGCCTGCCAGTCTCCTTTGCCCGTGGAATTCTCCAGGCAAGAATATTGGATTGGGTAGTCTTTCCCTTCTCCAGGGGAGCCTCCCAATCCAGGGATTGAAACTGGGTCTCCCACATTGCAGGCAGATTCTTTACCAGCTGAGCCACCAGGGAATAGCTAAACCATCTATCAAATAACCTATCAACCCTTCATGAATGTATCTGTGTTTCTGTCTCACAGGACATGTCTTATTCCAGTGGGTACATATTAAGAATCTCTACTAGAAATCTGTTGATCATGTAAGATCAGTTCTCGTAAGGAAACTGAGTTATTAGCAGAAGATAGGAATGCTAGACAGTTTTGTTTTTTTTTTTAAGTAGGTATCTTATTGATTTACTATGAGGCTTTAAATAAGACTACAAATGCAAAGTATTTAGCACAGTACCTGGGACATAAAAAGTGGTCATTTTTAATGTTAGTTATTAAGATGGGGACTCTCTCCCACTCCAAATGTTTTTGCCTGTGAAGTAAGAATACTTCTTTTTGGCCATGCCATGCAGCATGTGGGGTCTTAGTTCCACAGCCAGGGATGAACCCATGCGCCTTGCAGTGGAAGCACGGAGTCTGAACCACCAGACCACCATGGAATTTCCAAGAATGACTACCTTTTAAGTTCAGAAATAATGAGAAGGCATTTTCCTCTCTCAACCTTTCTTTTCCTTTCTCTTCCCTCGCCTCATCTCGTCACTTCCTTCCACTAGATGAGAAGAGTGATTTATCTCATTGGTAAGGTTTGGAAAATCAGTAGTCAAGAAGGACCCACTCTCTCAAGATTTCCCTTTTTAATACCCTGTCTTCGGGAAAGAGAAATACATTCTTTCCCCTGCTCTATAAAAAGTACAGTGAGATCATAGGTCATGGTTTGCTTTCTAGAAATTAAACCAGAAGCCTACCTCTTCCTTTGGAAAATAAGATATGTTGATTCCCCGTGCATCTAGCCAAATGTCTGCTTTAAGTCTCTTCTTAAATGGCCACCCAAATATGCTCGAAGGTCAAGTCTCAAGAAATCTGATTATAGTAGCAGATCTACAGTCCAGCTTTACCAGGAAAAAAATCAAACTAGTATCATGCTTCTGTATACAAATCATGTATACTGTTTTTTACTGAATCCAAACTGAGAGGGAGAAAAGTGGGATTAATCATCATGTGTTTGACAGATATCTTCAAGAGCAGCTGCTTTTGCTGTTGTTATTGCTACTGATATTGGCACAGCATTAAACAAGAAAGAGATTTACAGTGGCTGTTCGATGCAATTTTAGGTTTAGGCATAGTCTTCACATCATCCATAATGCTTTACTAGCTGTCTGATAGACACAACAGCACGTAACCAAGAAGGTAGCACTGAAACCTATTAAACATAACAGCTAAGATTTGGTAGATTATAGCCTCTGGCACCCCACTCCAGTACTCTTGCCTGGAAAATCCCATGGATGGAGGAGCCTGGTAGGCTGCAGTCCATGGGGTCGCTAAGAGTCTGACACGACTGAGCAACTTCACTTTCACTTTTCACTTTCCTGCATTGGAGAAGGAAATGGCAACCCACTCCAGTGTTCTTGCTTGGAGAATCCCAGGAACGGGGGAGCCTGGTGGGCTGCCGTCTATGGGGTCGCACAGAGTCGGACACAACTGAAGCGACTTGACAGCAGCAGCAGCCTCTGTGTGTGGAGAAGGCAATGGCACCCACTCCAGTGCTCTTGCCTGGGAAATCCTATGGACAGAGGAGCCTGGTAGGCTAGTCCATGGGGTCGCGAAGAGTCAGACCGGACTGAGCAAATTCACTTTCACTTTTCGCTTTCCTGCACTGGAGAAGGAAATAGCAACCCACTCCAGTGTTCTTGCCTGGAGAATCCCAGGGACGGGGGAGCCTGGTGGGCTGCCGTTTATGGGGTCGCACATAGTTGGTCACGACTGAAGGGACTTAGCAGCGGCAGCAGCAGATTGTGTGTGTGTGTGTGTGTGTGTGTGTGTGTCTATGCTCAGTGGCTTCAATCATGTCTGACTCTACGATCCCATGGACTACAGACCACCAGCCTTCTCTGTCCGTGAGGATTCTCCAGGCAAGAATACTGGAGTGGGTTGCCATGCCCTCCTCCAGGGGATCGAACCCACAGCTCTTATGTCTCCAGCATTGGCAGGCAACTTCTTCACCACTAGCACTATCTGAGAAGCCCCAGATAATAGCATACAAACCTTAACTTTCTGTGAAACAAAGACATTTATTAACCAAAGAATACATATATAAACAAATAAGCAAACCGAACTTTGGGACCTTGACATTCCCAATTTGAGAAAAAAGACTAGATATAACATATATAGGAATGATATCAAAGTGTCTTAACATTGGATTAAATAAATATCCAGGTTAACTGAGCCTGAATATATACTTATAGGCACACATTCTTTGGAGAAGAAAGCCAAGAAGGCAGGACAGGAGTAAAGATCAGAGATCAGAAAGGAATAAAGCATGGGAGGAAGGGACTTTGCCTTCAAAGGAAAAGCAGCATTAAAATTTCTTAGTACCTCTTTAAGAATTCTGGGAAGATGGCGGAGGATTAGGACAAGGAGATTACTTTCTCCCTCACAAATTCCTCAAAAAAACATTTCAACGCCGAGCAAACTCCACAAAACAACTTCTGAATGCTGGCAGAGGACATCAAGCACCCAGAAAAGCAGATCATTGCCTTCAATAACAGGTAGGGAAAAAATATAAAAGACGAAAAAAGAGACAAAGGAGGTGGGGAGGGAGCTCCGTCCCCGATAGGGAAAGCCGACCCAGGAAAGGAACTTTAAGAAGAGAGGTTTCCAAACACCAGGAAACACTCTCACTGCCGAGTCTGTGGCGAGCCCTGGAAGCACAGAGGGCATCATAACAGGAACGATACATAAATGAATAATTAAAACCGACAGATTACAAGCCCAACAGTGACTTCCCCAGCGGAAAAGCAGCACATAAACCTGCACCCGCCACTAGCAAGTGGGGGCGGGGCAGGGACACGCGCGCGAGGCGCAGGCTGCACAGCTTTGTAAGAATCGGGTAGGAAAGCCCGGCAAGTAACCAGAACGAACTAACTTGGGCTAGTAAACCAGACTGGGGGATAGCTAACCACACGAAAAGCTCGAACATAGGACACCGCCAGGACTGCGCACAGAACAAAGGACAGAACGGAAGTAGCTGGCTGCAGACCATCCCCCGCCAGGGACAGGCAGCCAGAGCCATAAGGGCTAGAAAGGGGCAATCGCAGCCCCAGAGAGACTTTCCCAGCCAAACGGCAAGCAGACTTCTTTACTAAAACTTCTGGGGGTGCTGGTCAGTGGTACACCCAGAAGACTGACAGCAGGGTGCACTCCAAAGAGAAGAAACCCAGCTCCACTCACCAGAACCCCAACTCAAGCCTCCCTAACCAGGAAATCTTGACAAGCCACTGATACAACTATACCCACAGTGAGGAAGCTCCA